>CAJHZI010000507.1:247500-345000 GCA_905160935.1 Enchytraeus crypticus
TATTACACGAGCTGGCTGACCAACAACAGTCATATATAACCATTCGATATCAAGTCTATTAGAGGAATAGATTGATAATTAAGCCTTAGAGCAAATACTAGACTTAAAATCGGTAATTAGGTCACAAAGAGGTCAATGAGGTGCAAATTATTAGGTATCCTGGTATCTCAGGTGATCTTGTAATATCTCACCAGTAATATCTCACCAGTGCTACTAATATCTCACCTGTGTTAGTAATATCTCACCAGTGCTACTAATATCTCACCTGTGTTAGTAATATCTTACCTGTTTTAGTAATATCTCACCAGTGCTACCAATATCTCACCAGTGCTACTAATATCTCACCTGTGTTAGTAATATCTTACCAGTGCTACTAATATCTCACCTGTTTTAGTAATATCTCACCAGTGCTACTAATATCTCACCTGTGTTAGTAATATCTCACCAGTGCTACTAATATCTCACCTGTGTTAGTAATATCTCACCAGTGCTACTAATATCTCACCAGTGCTAGTAATATCGATTATTTTTTAATTTAACCTATTTTAACCATCGTGTCCTTCTAATTTTCCTAGGCCAGATCATCCAATGCTTTCAATCTCTTACAATTTTTTTCACTTATTTCTACTAGTTGCTTCCCATAGCTAGTCTATCTATTAACATTCTCCACCAGCAGTAATCCTGCAATGTTGCAAGTTCTAAAGTATTCCTTCGAGTCTTCTATCCTTTCACTGTAACTACATTTTCTTTAATTCCCGTTTTCTATATCCTTGGACGTCTAATTTTTGAAGCAATGCAAAGACCAGAATCAAACCAAAAAGTTCATTTGTCATTATGTTGTTGATATTTTACAGGCTTTTTACTATTATTTTTTTCCCATAAATCCAAAGAACTGTCACCTTCACCTAACGTGATATCACCTTTGATACCATATCTCATATCATCTGTTATATCATCACTGATATCATCTCTTATATCATCTCTGATATCGACTCGATATCATCTCTGATATCATCTCTATGGTCACTGATATAATCTCTGATATCATCTCTATCATCACTGATATAATCTCTGATATCATCCATAATATCGTCTCTGATATCATCTCTGATATCATCCATGATATCGTCTCTGATATCATCTCTGATATCGTCTCTGATATCATCTCTGATATCACCCCAGATTGATTAAATGGACAACATTAAGTCTAAATATCAGTATTTAATCAGGAAATTAATAGAACTGTTGTCCTGCCACTTGAGATTTAGAGTATCTCTAGGCATCACCGAGCACAGAGAACAGATAAATGCAATATGAATGAAAGCCCCCAAAAATTATATCTCTAACCAAAAGCCAATATCCGTGGACCAGCATATTAGT
Organism: Enchytraeus crypticus; assembly: GCA_905160935.1. Lineage (NCBI taxonomy): Eukaryota > Metazoa > Annelida > Clitellata > Enchytraeida > Enchytraeidae > Enchytraeus > Enchytraeus crypticus. Next base: position 248,881 of record CAJHZI010000507.1, read on the forward strand.
TCTGATAACAACATTATCAGATTTATGTTATCTCTTTAACTCTGAAGACATAAGTAATACTAATTTTCACAATTTAACTCATGATATGGTTTCTTACTTGAATATATTTATTTATCCTTTATTATTTCTTGCGTGTTGTAATGTAGCCTACTTTAGTTTGTCACTGGTATATTAATTTGCTACCTTTTGGTGAAATAAATATCCTGATTAAATACTCAACGCCCAAATAATTATATCTCTGATCAAATCATTCATTAGTCAGTGTTCTTCGCTGTCGCCTTTAATCGGCTACATCCTATTCAATCAATCAATCAATAAGAATTTAATGCCAGGTTCCTCACCATAAGGCAGTGTCAAGGACGTCTCTTGCAGACTCTACGCAAACAGGCTATTGATGTGCAACACTGCGGTCTCTGCTCTAATACAAGAGATTAGTATGCTAAGGTCTGAAGGCAGACAAATTGGTCAGTTGCGTGGCAAACTTTACAAGCTTAGCAAGCATGTTTCGAAAAGTGACTCAAATGATGGTACTAGCATCCAGAATAATCCCATTCACAATCAGGGTAGTGCTAATAGTGAGGTGAGGGTGTTGATACTGCCAGGACTAAAGCTCTCTGGGAGGCTGATAAGGGTGCCACTACTCAGCTTATAGTTAAAGATGAAGTGGGTATGAGTGGCAACACTCAAAGCAGATGTTAAATTCTATGTCTGTCTTTCTGGTGTATGCATATGGACGGTTTTATTGTCTAAAATAAAATTATGATGATGATGATATATTAAATCCAGTCAGACCATCCATTTAAAAGATGCCAAACCTTAGCTTATCGCTAAGGTGCCTCCTTGAGTAGCTCTTAATACTCTTACACTTTCTTTCTAGCGGCAACATTGCTATAATATTAAAAATATTATTCTTATTATCTTGACACTAAAGTCCTATAAGGAATAAAAGAAAAGACCTACATAAAACATAGCAGCCTACCTTGTCGATCTAGTATCACCACCACTAACCCCCACCTCTACTTCAATTGTCGATTCATGGCTTGAGGAGCCACGGAACAGATTCTTGATAACGCTAATCTTGCGAGTTCTAGACTTGGACGGTGACTGGCCGCTCTTGCTAGGACTTGTATGAGAATTGAGCTGCAAATTATTGTCATTGCTGCACATCTGCCGTACTCGCGGTGATAAATCCATGACATTACCCTTTGGAGTTAATTTATATGTATACTTAATCTACTAGGTTGTCAGTAGTGTAGCTGTTTACACTAAGCTTGAAAAATGCAAATAATAATAATAATAATAATAATAATAATGAAGAGTTTAATGCCCATTTTCACAACTAAAAATGATATCAGGAACACCCAATAGCACACGTCGCTGATACACCCCAAATGTTAAGAGGAACTAATAAGTATTTAATGTATATGTGTAAATATTTATTAAATTAATTCATAATTAATGAAATTTCTATTTATAGCACTTTTATTTAATCTATCTTGTGTATATCACGCAGCTTCATAATTTCTATAATCATTCAAACTGTGTCCAACTCTGCTATACAGCATTGATTTTATATATTTAAATATTACACTAAGATTACAGTAATGGCTACAATTTAGTATTTACATATACATCACAAAAATGAAACATAACAGTTCACCCACAGATGTATTAAAAACACCTTTGCACAAAGGCATAGCTTGTCTATATTAGCACTTTAATTAGCACTTTTTTAGCGGGTTCAAATCCTGGGCTCGCCCGTCACTGACATCGCTTTCTAGTGAGGAAACTGATGTTAACCTTAGCTTTACCAGCTTTGCTTTTTAATAATTTTCAAATTTTGATGAATAATTTGATGTGAGCTAAAGACGAATCTCAAGCCGTATAGCTGCATTACATTTGTACACAAGTGAATTGTGAAGATATGGTACTAGCAAAGGCAAATACATGTAAAGCATAATCTCTAGATTAAATAACATTGATAAAACTAGGTCTAGAACTCAACCAGATTTTACCTGCATACTAAATACAGAAAAGAGAGAAATAAGCACCGCTAGGCCCAAATCGATCCATTACACAGGGCCTATAAAACTTAGTGTTCAATATTGGTGTAAATGTGCAACATGAACAAATTTTTCATTTTAGCGTGTTATCAAACAACACCAAAGCATTAATATGTATATAACCAATTTCTAAAAAAGCTGCAAGAAATTCTTTTAGAATATCTAGAAATTTGCAACTGCAAATATCTTCAAATGTAAATATCTTCTTCCAGTGCGCATACCATTATTCAATACAATTCAGGCCATTAACTATTGCTAAATACAATTACAATTAGTTTTTAATTATACCAAGTTATTAATAATTCGATAGAAATCAAGCTAGACGGGTATTGACACACGAATGCGAGACGCTAGATGAAACAAGTGCCCTTTAAACTTTACAGAAGCGCATGCAGGTCCACCTATGAACTAATCATTGATTAGTTATTAGCCTAAACTAACCTAACTTTCTTGAGGCTCAGACTAAAACGTAAACAAACTCACCAGTGACCTTGACTTATAAACACGCTGGGTGAGACTTGCATAATACCATTGAAAAACATTCCTACATTAAACTCATTTCAAAGTAAACGATAATAGTAATAATTGTAGCGAAATTGGACTTTCCCTTTGATACGCTTGTTGTATTAAGCTCGAACCAGTATAAATTAGTACGCTTCCGTAAACCAGTATAGCACTAATATTAAACGTAGCACCAGTCTAAGGATTTTTTCAAAGTATAAAAATAGACATAAATATCAATATTAGAGATATAGTTGAGCTAGGGATCAAAGGAAAACTGTAATTCGTTAGCGATTCGTGTAAAAGTAGATATCATTGGTTGTTGTGACAGTATGTCACAGAAGACTTCTCACAAAACTGTACAGCATGACAAGAGACTACAAACTAACAACATTCATCGAAGAGCTCCTGGCCAATAGAAGATTTTATGTAGAACTAGTAGGACATCCTAAGAGTCGATGGAGAAATCAGAGAAATGGTCTTCCTCAAGGGAGTGTCCTAGCGCCTATTCTGTTCAATATATACACGAATGATCAGCCCATCATCCCAAATGTCAGAAGTTTCATTTATGCTGATGACAACTGCTGTGCCTATCAATCTAAGAGTTTCACTGATATAGAAAAGAAACTAAGTGACGTCCTGGGAAAACTGTCAGTGTACTATAGGAAGAATCACCTAAAGCCAAACCCTGCCAAAACTCAATTGTCTACATTCCATTTACGAAATATGGACGCCAATAGAGAATTGAAGATTACTTGGGAAGGTATCGTAATTGAATACTGCAGAACCCCCATATACCTTGGTGTAACACTAGACAGGACACTGAGCTTCAAACAACGTATTGAGAAAACAAAAGCGAAAAACAAAACCAGGAACTCAATACTTCGAAAATTGGCAAACACTCGTTGGGGAGCCACAGCATCCACTTTACGCTCCACAGCACTGGCTCTATGCTACTCTAGTGCTGAATATGCCTGTGCTGTTTGGGGTCGCTCTCCTCATACACATAAAGTTGACAGCGCTCTGAACAAGGCTTGCCGTCAAATCACGGGATGCTTGAAACCAACAAACAGGGACAGTCTATATCTACTATCTGGCATTGCACCACCAACCATCAGACGTCAAGTGGCCAGTCAAGCAGAACGTAGTAGACAAGAATATGACCAGCGACATCCACTACACGGGCAAAGACCTCAGAGACCACGACTAAAATCCAGACGCTCTTTCCTCAACTCAGTGTCACCACTAACTCAATCAGTTGAATACACCCGTCTCCAACTCTGGAAAGAACATCTTGAAACGATTCCAGAAGAACGTAAATGCGTTGAAATATCGAAAAATCTCCCATGTGGATCTGATGAGAATCGGCGGCGTACATGGGTGTGTCTAAACAGGTTTCGCACAGGTGTTGGTAGAAAGAAGGTCTCACTGAGTCGCTGGGGTTTTTTATACCGGATCAACACTGTGCGAATGTGGTATCGACGAGGAGGACATTGCGCATATGATGCAGTGCAGCTTAATTGGTGGAACAATTACGAGACTAGATTTAATAGTATTTAATAACCCGGCGAAAGAATGCGTTAAAAAAATGGCTTAAAGCTGTGTAGGGACACGATAAGAAGAATTGGTTGTAAATGCTATAATGTACATAGGTGGTCTATATTAAAGTAGAAAGACGTTATAATAAATTTGAGGAAATCTCAGTTAAACGCTATAGGAGGTTATAAACGGTTTTATCTAGATTTGTGTATATTTCGATAAGTTTTGCAGAATTGATAGGAAATAAAGATGATTGGTGGCGATAATTGAAACGAGAGAGCGACGTTATCGCTACGGTATATTTTCGCGCTAGATCATACAATAGGTTTAATTAGAAAAGAGCACAAACTAGCTGCTGGTAAAAGAAAATACCCAAGCTGGTAACACAGGTTAAATATAATTTAATTTAGGCCACACCTTCAACCAATAGAATGGGGTGATACAAATCGAGGGTTTAGTAAAGCGTTACGTGATTAGCCTTGTAGTTATTCCAAGTTAAAATTTAGTATAAAAGGCCGTGTTTCTCCATACAAAATCGCCTGGGTTGCTTCGTGGTAACCGTGGTCCAGACGCAGTTGATTGTGATTGGAGCCACTTATCACGAAGAAATAGTATTCAGACGCAGTTGATGTGATTGAATATTATTACTGACCACTTTAAAGCACAATTCGTTGTGTGGAGAAGTAGAGTAGTTGTTATAAAGCTCTAAAACACGACTAAGAGTGTAGAGAAGTGTTCGTCCGCCTTACGACTTTAAAACACAGTCGCATTGATTGTGCGGAGAAGTTGTAAAGCGTGAAGGGTCCCATTGTGTAAAGACCTGCGTTTTAAAACAGACAGTGTCACAGAAGGGGAGGGGGGTTGTGCTGGGGAACCCAGTGGATAGGGCGCTCCAGCCCTAATAGTAGGGATGTCGTATTTTCGTGACGAGCGGCCAACTTATGGATGGTGACTTGCTAGCAGTTGCCGGTACAGAGGTGAGCGCCAATCTGAGCACTATACAGACACGACAGCATTTTGCTGTAAAATTTGGCAGGGTGGGACATCAAAAAGCACCCCTCATAGAGTGATATATATTTATGTAGTCATAGAGATATATATATGTAGTCATAACGGGCGTATAATTTAGAGCTAGCGGTACATTTCTCAAATTAAGCATTAGGGTAGGGAGAAAGAAGTACATAGTTGCCCAATAGGCGGGTTTTGATCCCGATATTGGATGACCAAAGATTCCAAGAGTCGCAGGCGGGTTTTGTCTCGCTATCAAGGTAAACAGAAACACATTAAATACAAAATAGGTTTAGATAGGGAACAAATTTGGAAAATTACGATCACTTACTTATTATTGGCTTTTACAAGTGTGGTCTCAGATCACGCTCCACACTCTTTCTCAGTAGGGTTAGCTTAGACTTGTATTTTTCGTTTGACAAATTCCAATAACCATATTCAATTTCCAATCATTACTAATCAACTGATCAAATAAATTCTACGCCTTTACACTTTACAACAAATTAAGAGGAGATAGGTGACCAAAACACTGATAGTAGGCCAGTGTGCCAAACCTCCTCGATGTCGAACGCGGGACTTACCCCCGATTCGGGCCGTGACGACCTGGCACGAGACCTGAATTCCCACGAACTCACCAATAGGGCAGAGGCCATAGCCCTAACACAGGCGGAAGACAAAAACATTCCCACCTTTAGTCGTGACAATCTCGGCGCAGTAGTAGAAAGTGGACATTCACAATTGGCCGAGTTCCTAGGCCTTTCAATAACCAGTAACACACAAGCCACTGACCCAAGTATCCAAAGGCCATACTACCACAGCGCGCTGAAAGTCCCCATTAGCTCAGTGGGTGGATGGGGAAGCCCTAAACAACAAAAACATTTAATGTTGGAGGATGCTGAGCAATACCGGCGTCCAAGACCAAGTTATGACCCCAAAGATATGGGAAGTGGGCACGTACAAGCCGAGCGTTCCGCGACAGGTGCAAATTCCAAAATCCAGATAATCAGTCAAAAGTAAAGGGAATTAAAGAAAAGGAGGTTTAGGTGCATGATGTCGCTGATCATGGACACTAGATGGAAAAGAGAGATGGAAAAGATTGATCTTCAACTGCCTATGGAACTGCTCATAGGAAATCAAAGGCCGATGTGCTTCAAATGAAGATTTCCGAAGATTGGATGGAAGATAGTTCCAGATCCGCGGTGCAGCATGCTGGAAAGAACGATTAGATAGCTTAGAGCGCGAAGGTAAGCTAGGTTTCATAAGAGTAATTAATTTAGAAGACCGAGTAACAGCAGGCTGCATCACTTTAATCAAGTGAGACATAAAAGTTTGCCCAGGGACGATGATGGACTTATAGGTTAAAGAAGCTGTTTTGTAAATGATACGTTCTTTAATCTTTATCCAGTTCAAAGACTTTAAAATGAGCGTAACATGTGAGAACTTGGTACTACAAGTGAATGCCTCAATAGCGCAATGGTTGGGGGTATAGATAACGTCATGAAGTTTTAAATGACAGATCCTGAGGTGAATTGAACCCTCGTGGGTTCGAATCCCAGCCGCGCTGATCTGAGAGTAAAATCTCGGGCATTCACTGGACTGGATACACGGAAAATAGACAAAATTGCCTAACGGATTTAACATGTGGTATTAAAAGTGATAGATATCAACGTAGTTGATCATTTCACTATAATGTGGGTTATTATTAAAAAAATTGCTCGCGCAAGAGAATTCTGAACTAACTGCAATTTATTTATTTTTCAGCCAGGGAGATTTAAAAACAGCAAATATAAGAGATAACAGAAGGAGGATGACATATAGTCTAAAAAACTCTAGATTCAAAATCATTCAATCGATAACTATAATCATGTCGTATCAAAAAAGCCTACTATAGGCTCCCACGACTCTCCGGACATGAGAGTTGCATCAATTGCTTTTAATTATATAATAGAACATATACAGGGTGATTCAGAATAAATGAAACTACTTTGAAGGCTAATAAGTTTGACAAATTCTATCCAAACGTCTTACTTGATATTTTAAATTAAAGACAGTTCTCTTTTCTATTAATTGCTAAATATCTAAGAGATACTATTGCACATGCTGAAGAAATTATAATTAGTCGCCTATATGTCATTTTCATTGAAATTGCGTGAAATCTTAAAATCTAAAAATCAAGAATTCAAGATTATGCATTAGGCCTTAACTATTTAAAAAGGCGCATTGCAGTTTCTATTCATGTCCTAAATGAATTGAGAATTAATTGAAAAAATGTTCAATGTGTCCACCGTGCGCCCGAATAAACGCATTCACCCGCTGGGACCACTGATCAATTGCCGAATCCAAGAGTGTCAGACTGATCTCAGCCCAACGGAGGACAACGACTCGTTTCAAACGTTCAACGTCGTGAATTGGTTCATGATAGACTAATATCTGAAGACAATAGTGAACGATCGAATATAAAATCGGGTTCAAATCAGGGGGGCTGTTAGGTGTCAAGTTATACAGTTCAACAAACCCTGACAGGTTTACTTTCAGACAGGCGATCATATGACATGAAAATGACATATCGGCGACTAATGATAATTTCTCAAACAAGTGCAATAGTTTCTCTGAGATATTTAGTAAGTTAATAGAAAATAGAATTGCATTTAATTAAATGTATCAAGTAAGACATTTGTGTAAAAATTGTCAAAGTTATTAGCCTTCAAAATAGTTTCATTTATTCTGGACCACTCTGTACATATGAATCGCGCATGCATGAGCGATTCATATTTGCATTTCATATTTGCGATTCATATATACATTGAACCAAAGTGTAGTGAACCTATGTATGCTTATATTTTACTGAGTTTTTTGCTTCGATACTGATCATTTATTGAGCGGACGTCACCTAATTTCCGTGTGGACTGGTACTCAACTGGTACTGGCTAGAGATGGGAATCGAACCGAACCCGAACCGAACCGAACCCTAAAATCTAGAATTTTGACCGAACCGAACCAAACTCGAACCCAGACTCTGACCGCACCCGAACCGAACCCGAACTTCGTCTAAACCGAACTGAACCAAACTCTTGGAGTTCCTTTCTTCTTCACCAGCCTGACATTGAATAAAGATAGTAAGAACAATACAAATATATATTAGTTTTTGCATGTACATGTCTTACAGTATCTAACAGCATATATTCAGGTAAGGGTGGTTCCGATACAAATTTAAAAATGGTAGCGGTACAAAGGAATGATAGCGAGAAGCAAGACGGGCCTACAGAAGATAATGGATAGTCTGAATGAAACGGCATTGAAATATGGAATGAAGATTAACATCAAAGAGACACAAGTGATGAGGGTATCCCATAAAAATGTTTGACTCAATCTAGGTGGATTTGCTCTTGTCAAATTCAAATTATGGATTTTTTCCAATTTTAGTGTGCTACCTTAATATTTTTGCAGCAAGATTTACAACTATATGACATTCTATATGCGTTAAGGCTATCTGGAGTAAAGAGTTTGCGCCATAGCAATGTAATAATTTCGTAACTATTTTCGTAACTTCATAATTGATCTGATAGTTTCAAATTTGAAACCCTAAGGCAAATTATGAAGATTATTACTGGTCAGTTGATAGCAAACTGTGTAGGCCTATATTATGATCATTTTTCTATGGAAGTACACGTGTTTACTAAATCCTCTTTATTTGACATTTTTATGTTACTAAATTGCACTCTGTCTCTGAAATATTGTATCAAATTTTAGCTTAGACATTTCCACTTAATTATAAACATATCTTATATATAGGCCTATAGTGACAAAAAAAATTAAAAATTGATGAAGCATTCTATTTGCTCATTATAATCAAAGATAATATTTCAGATACAATAATAAAGCTAATTATCCATATTAAGAACATTTGTTGGTCAACTAACAATAGTTTAGGACGTGTACATGAATAAATACCACTTCTCTCCTTTTTTCATTGTCATATTTTTACCCAGGTGAAACAATGTGGCAGCTATTATGACTTAATTAATTTTTAAGCATATTTACCAAAAACCATTTTAAACATGTTTGTCATAACCTTGATTATTATAAGTAGAGTTAAACAATTGCAACATTATCCAAACCAAACCATTTCGAACTCGAATCGAAGTCTTGCGAGTTGGAAAGCAAGCCGAACCCGAACCGAATCCGAACCCTTGTTAGAACCGAACCCAACTTTCATTTTCAACGAACCGAACCGAACTCTCAAATTGTCAACTGATAACCGAACCCGAACCGAACCGAACCCGAACTCTGGAAATTCATAAAATTCCCATCTCTAGTACTGACTCGCGCAGTTCATTCATGAATACAGCAACTCATTGTTTTTAAATCTTCTCAGCTACGAATCGATTTTAACAGTTCATTGAGTTCAACCAGAATTCCACTGCACGTGCAGTAGGCCTACGTCTTTCGTAGCTCGAAATACTCTCGTGTGACTGCAGTCTTATAGGCTCACTGCTCCGGAGATCTAAAATTCTCTTCATTTTCTTTGGGCATCCTTGAGCCTTATATCCTCCCCCTATTAGCCTATATATAGTATATATATATATATATATATATATATATATATATATATATATATATATATATACTATAGCCTATACATAGTATATATATATATATATATATATATATATATATATACTATAGCCTATATATAGTATATATATATATATATATATATATATATATATATATATATATATATATATATATATATATATATATTAATAATAATAATAATAATAATAATAATAATAATAATAATAATTACAATTAGAGTGTTACAGTCATCAATGACAACATCGAGCACTATTGAGACAAAATCAAGCCGGCGAGCAAAAAAAGGAAGGTCCAAAAACGGTGCAAATTCCAAAATCCAGAAATTCAGTCCAAAGTTAACCACCAAATGTACGCCATATAGAATGAGACCAACACCTAGAGCTATAGACCTCCATTTCGAAAAATGGACTATAAATTGCCTAACGGTTTAAACATGTGGTATTAAAAAGTGATAGATATCAATATATTATATATAGTCGATCATTTCACTGTAATGCGTGTTTACCAAATAAAATTTAAGTCTATCATTGAAAATCCAAGAAATTACGATGCTTCTAATTGGTATGAAATAACATAACAACAATTAAAGTGCTACTGCTATCCATGACAACATCGAGCAATATTGAGAAAAATCCAGGCCAGTGAGCAAAAGCAGGTTCAAAACGGTGCGAATTTCAAAATCCAGAAAACTATATAGTCCAAAGATTTGGGATTAAAGTGTTTTCTCCCACACTTTAATTGTATATGTAACCAAATCTTCCTTCTCTGACTTCTGAACTTCTGATCTTACAAGACATACAACTTAACAAGTTTGTTGTGTAGCATTTCAGGGTTCAGCCGTTTTAACCATAAAGGTATAGTAAGTATTTTTACTCTAAGGTTTTAACAACCATTGTGAGTAAAAAACTTATGATCGATTAACCAGGGGAATTCCCGAACATCCGACTAATTAAATATGGCCTACAAAAGTGTAAAAAGTAAAACGTAAAACATAAGCTAAAATCGTTGCAAACTTCCTTAAGTCTACGCAATTCTGCAACAAATACATAATTATAGTAATTAGGCAAGCTTAAATATTAATTTGAAATAGTTATTAGTTAAATACCTTGCTAAAAATATTGTGTCGAGAATTAAATTTCTTCAGGACACGTTGCCTTCTGTTATGTCTCTTTGTCATTACTGAGCTGCTGGAGAGATACTTATCAACTCTAGTAATATTGAAGTAATGCAGCCATGTAATATAATATATTAAGCTCTAAAGAATTGATTTAATATTTATTAAATTATATGTAAAATTATTGAAAATATCGCACAGTATTTTGAAATATTAATGTGTCAACAATTGTGAGACACAATTATAGAAAGTTGCGGCATTCGTGACTCTGTCTGTGGATAGATTTATTTCACTTTGAAAAATTAAGCAAAGAAGGAAAAGTGTAATTTTATAAATTACTTAAACCATTCATATCTGCTGTCCCCTGAATAAAGAATACACTAAATTTAATACTCAAAGCAACATTAAGATCATCATCAACTAGTACAAAATTAGTATACAGGCCTATTTAGCACTTAAAAGGTCCTGAAAGATAATTTACACCAAAAACTAAAATTCTTTTGGCTTATAAAATACTAAAATTATTACATTTTAAATTAGTCGATCCTTTATATGTAAACACGCATTATAGTGAATAATCAACTATGTTGATATCTATCACTTTTAAAACTACATGTTTAATCCGTTAGGCAATTTAGACCATTTTCCGTATAACCAGTCCAGTGAATGTCCGAGACTTTACTCTCAGATCAGCGCAGCCGGGATTCGAACCCACGAGGGTTCAATTCACCGCAGGATTTGTCATTTAAAACTTCATGACGTTACCCCTACGCTATTTAGACATTCATATTTGAGCTCAGGATATGCTCAAGATTTGCGCCATATATACATTTATTGCACACCATATAGGTAATGTAATCGTCCTTATAGTATTTAACTTTGAAATTGTATGCGTATCTATTTAAAGTCACAATATATAATTAAATTACTCCAATTTAAGATTAATATAGTAAAATTCACGTTCACATTTGATCAAATCAAATAAAATTATTTTATTTCAAACACAATTAGGGCTCATATTTATCACATTTATATATGAAGTAGAAATCCATTGTAACAAAATAAATTAAGTAAAGGCATGTTTGCATGGGATGGTCATTTTATTAGTTTATGTTTGTGGTTAAATGTTTTAGTCAAATTTTTATAATAACCCTAGTTTTATCAAAAAGCCACGAATGCCTGATTAAGATTATAAATAGTCTTCCAGCTAATAGTAGACTGAGAATATGATATTTAATGGACTAATTAAATAGATATTTGCCATTGATGATGGGCTCAAACTTTGGACTGATTATCTGGATTTTGGAATTTGCACCGTTTTTGGACCTTCTTTATGCTCGTTGTTATGTATGTTATGGCTCCAAACCATTTTGATCCAACCTTGCAAACATTTTTTGGTTCACACCATTAAAAGTTCTGTATTTAGCTGTGTTGAGAAACAGGTGATCTAAACAAATGTTGTCATTATTTTGTAAACACAAATGACACATTTTTAAGAACCAAAAATTGAGCTCAGGTTATGGTGCTGTGATCGTCCATGATGATCTTTAGCATCCAGTTTAGGTCTCTCAGGATATGCTCGCTATTTTGATATTTTAAGTGAAATTTATGTTAGAATAATAAATTTAATAATAAGTTCAAATGCAAGTTTTTGGTAGTTTAATAAAACAACACAGTAGCTAGTTTTAAGGCAGCAGTGCAAATTTAATAAATCGCATTTGAAGTTGAAACTCGTGATTTGAATTGAAATTATTTATGGTTTGGTCTAACAACGACATACTCAGAGCGCTTTCAGAATTCCAGTTGCTCCATCGGCGTTCGCTCACCACATAGGTTTCATGTTCCCACAGAGGCATTCGCTTCTAGCAAGAATTGCCCGATGGCTGGGCGCTTTTGTCTCGGTCGGAGTGCTATTATCTTCACTGACTGGTGACAATTCTCCTATACATGGCGGATTAGCTCTTGATCCGGAGAATGGTTCTGAAAGGGACACCCCAGTGAACAAACCAGTAACGGAGTCTCCTATTGGCGGAGGAAGTATCGGATCAGTCAGACCTGGTAGAGAGACCTACTCGGCTGAGCAGAGATTCAAGTCTTGTAACCGAGAACCTATTTCAGAATACCAGAGGTAAGATAAATTAATACGCTACATAAAAATGGTGTTACAAGTGTTCACGACTTTGTAAACCAGTATAATTAAGTTAAATTAAGTAAGTAAAGTGCAATTGAAGTGCATCAACATAATGCCTACTATTAAGTTTCTGGTATGGCTTTCCATTTCTTAATTTCATGTAAGAATTTTAATTTGGGGGTTAGGGTTGAGGTTTAAGTCAAATTTAATCTGTCACTTGAGGCTTTACCTAATACTAAGTGACATTTTGTGCCGTCCTGATTTGTCCTCAGAGTTGCTATAATAATTATTTCTGAGAAGATTTAAAGCATACTTAATTTCACACAATACTTCTACAACCATATTCAAATAATTGACTGCAGATTTAAGTGAAAACTAATGTTCCTTCTAAAGGCTAATTCACCCAATAACAAGAATGTCTTTGATAATTGCCTGCAGATTTAGCATGTAATACGGGAATGGTGATTTTTTAATAACTTTCATATTAGTTGCAATGATAGTCTTACATACTAATGGAATGTTCAATGAACCTATAAATTTACAAGTATTTTACTGGTCTTATTCTGCCTCTATACGTAGATTTATAGATCATAGACTTGGCATTTAGAACTATTTTGCAGGCTTATACGTAGATTTATTGACTTGGTTTATTATTTCTGTCACGCAGGTTTATAATGGTGGTGAGCACAATGGACGGTAAAGTAACGGCGCTGAATGGACTCGATGGACTGATGCAGTGGTCACTGAGTACAGGCACTGGACCTCTTCTCTCATCCAGTATCAGTCAACTCGTGGTCAGATTTCATATTAGAGTCTTGTCTGATGTCATAATATATAATGACATCAGATATATTTTACCTCACATGGTGTAAATTTCAGGCAAATCTGAGATGGTGACATGGGGACCATTGGACCAGTTGTCATGGAATTACCCTAAACTGTCTTGAAAGTATTATTGCACTTAACTGACTTGCAGTTACACAACATACCAAAATGCTTCAAGCGTATCCTAAACTTAGCCTACTTCTCTTACAAATTATAATAACTAGTTGATCATGAAGGATTCTTGCACAAGTTTGTTCTCTATGCTAAGATTGTTTTTTAAAAATAAGAAGAAGAAACAAAATGAAGTTTAACAGTTATATTGTAAATTACTGCAATTTTTCAACCTGGATATCTCCAAATTTAGTAATTTGTTTTAGCTTAAGAATTATAGCATTGAATAATTTTTTAAAGGTTTTAATGTCAATAATTAATACATAATAGCTTTTCTTTGGTATGTGCTGTTATATTTTTTATTTAGTGTAAAATATTGCTTATTTCATTGATTTCAGTAACTTTGTTTCCATTCCAGTAATTAATATTAAAAGATGACTTAAAGTGATGGTCATCTTTTTCTTTATTTAATCAGAACATCATATCTTAATGATATGGCTGGTAGCGAGTGAGTCACTTGATCTACAATTTATAAGGTCGATACAAAGACAACTATGTATAACTAATTACCGGAACTAATTCCTGCATTAGCCATCTCTTTCTTCCTTACTGGTGAATAGAGATACGTTGGAGAGAGATAAAATAAAACTGGTAAAGCTAAGTTTAACGTCAGCTTTACTCACTCAAAAGCGATGTCAGTGACGGGCGAGCCCAGAATTTGAACCCCGCACATTCTGATCCGCGGTCGAGTATCTTACCGACATCGCCACAAATAAATAAATTAAATTAATAAATATTTTTAAAAATTTAAAAATTTAAAATTGAAATAATTAAAAACTAATAATAATTAATAAAATAATTAATATTTTAATAATTAAAAATTCATTATTCCAATAAAATGATTGATTTAGTCGACAAGAGATGGTCTGCCGGCCAGACTGATCCCAGCGCTAGATGGCAGCCTGTATCAGCTGGATGTGGACGGAATTGAACCTGTGCCTCTCTCAGCTGACATGTTGCTCAGTTCTTCCTACCGTCTCTCGGAGGATTCCATGGTTGTGGGCGGTAAGGACATAGAAACCTACGCCCTGGATCTCTCTGCTGGAAAAGTGTGTTCTTATTTTCATGCCTTTTACTTATTTTATTTTGGTATATTGTACATGCTTCACTTTATTTTAGTACATATAAGAACCCAGAGAATCTTCTGCATCTACAACATTAAAAACTCTATTCCAATTTCCAATCTCTTTCCTTTATTTTTACACACTTTTATCTACATGGTATTCACAGTTTATTAAAAAGCTTATGTCCCTTCCAGAGCTGGCTTTTTTAAAAATTTGTTGCTACTTTTAATTGGCTTCCAGCTGTCAGGGTTTTGTAAAATGTGATCTAAGAACTTATAGTATCTCCAAGATTAGTACTTTAAATATATAACCTAATACGTAAACTTTGCATATATAAGTTGTGAAATCTGTATCGGGTGCTTGATTTATTTAAGCTCTGATGTGTTAAACTGAACAATTATCCTTTATCATGGCATTAACCTTTAAAGTCTATAAAATTTTGAGACTAATTCTTGTGGGCTTGTAGAAGTTATTATCTAGTACTTATTTTTGTTGTGCTAAATTTGTCAGTTTACTTGTTTTTCATAGTAGTAATTTTTGAATACTAGTATTCTTACTATAGTTAGAATACTAGTATTGTTAGATTTTTTGGAATACTAGTTCTGTGATGTGTGCTTGTATGTAATAGTCTGTTTTTATGGTGATTGAAAATCATCTTATAATTTAGCCAACAATGGTTGCTTTTGCTGCAGTTATAAGTTGCTGATCAATCCAAAGTTACTTTAGCAGCTGCTAACTAGTTAAACTGATTAGTCTTATAGTTTTTCATATTTTTCTCCGTCTATTTTTTCCTTATCTAAGGCAGTTGTTTTAAATATTATTGTATGTGTTCGTTCTGAAGGTCATTTCTTAAGCTCACACTAGTCTTTTCAGTGTAAAATTATTGTAATTCTTTGTTGTGAAAAAATTTATAAATTTATCAAAATGTGAAAGATTTAATATTTAAGTAATTGTGTATTGTAATGATTAACTTAAATAAATGTTTTATTTTTATATTAGTTAATTTAGCTGCTGGTCTGCCATCTTTAATAGCTGTATTTTAATTTTTTTTATTTTGACTTAATTGTTATAATATTAAAATAATTCCTTGTGTGGCTTAATTTTTAGACATCTTGCTAGTAGACCAATTGGTGAATGCTCAACAATCACCCAATGCTTATTGCACTGATGAACGTTTTAGATAATATGATAGGCCACGACTATGCATTTAACCATCTTAGCCTTAAATGCTATTCTTTACACTTAGAAATTTCTGGCAGCCATCTTGAAATCTTTCGTCTATTTGCTCATGTTTACTATTACACAGGTTCTGTACATTTGTTCATCAGCGGGATGTAAGTATTTTGACAGTAAGACCACTAGTGAGGGAGCTGGGAAGGGATTTGATGGAGGTCAGAGTTTTTCCGGCCGGACTTCCATGGTGCCTGAGACAGACGTGCTGATCATCAAGAGAACGGGGAAAACCGTGAGAGCCGTTGACATCCTGTCTGGCCTCGAGAAGTGAGTTCAGAATTTGTAATCTCTGTGTTCTCTTTGTAATCTCTTTGTATTCTCTTTGTAATCTCTTTGTATTCTCGTTGTAATCTCTTTTGTAATCTATTCATTAAACAGCACTGCTGATAGCAATGGTGAATCATAATACTATTTACTAAATGCATTCATTTGCATTTTACTCTGCACTTTTCTTATCTATTTGCCGTATTTCGTATAATTTTATCGTGACTCGTGCAAGTTGATTAATTTCTTTATTTATACCTGCCACCTGGTGAATCACTACATATTGATAGAGAGAGAGAGAGTGAGAGAGAGAAACGTTCTAATGCAAATGACTTATAGTTGGTTGTATTTGTTTAATTGTAGATTACAATTCTTATAATTGGTTGTATTTATTAACTATAGACATCATTTGATTCTGTTGATATTATTTTAGATGGAACTACAGTGTAGCTCAGCATGATGTAACCTACCTGCGTCGCTCGGGTTATCACAATGGTGCAGAGCCGGATGAATATCGTCAGCACACTGGCCCATCTCCAGCAGAACACCGACACAACTGTCATCAGCCGTGGACGACTGATAGCGAAGATGACGCATCGTACCGTGATGCTACTGGTTAGTTGTAATGTAGCTTGTGATGTCTCCTGGGCTAAATGGTGTGAAGAGTTTAAGTGTTGTGTCCAGGCCACAGAAAAGTAGACCAACCGTATACTGCATGTGTCATAAGAGGCGACTGAGCAATTACAGAGGAAGGGATAGAGAACCACCTCATATGCCATATGCTATAGGCTAAGTTAAGATGTGTATTAGACATAGCTTTTTGTGAAGAGATTAACTTGTAGATCAGTGGAGTGACTCTTTAAAGAATGTGAAAGCAGACTTTAAATAGAAATATGTACCTTGGACCTGCCTTGTGACAGAATACTAGAGAAACTAAAGAGAGAGTTTGTAATGATTCCTTAGCTAAGCAATGTGAAAAGTTTAAATACTTTGAAATAGCCAGGTGAGGTTGTGGGCTGAGATTTAGTAAGACTTAAATGTTGCTAAGCTTTTTTCTCTCAAACGTAGACCATGGTTGATGCTGAAGTGAGCTTTTGTAGTAATAATAATAGTGATAATGAAGGTTTAACGTCCATTTCTTCATCTAGGGATGATGTCAGGGATGTTCCCACAGCATACATCACTACAGATCAATTCACTCAGACCAATCTGCAAAAGAAATGTGCTGAGGAGAAGAATGGTCCTAAAAGAAAGCCGGTCCGGTGATCAAAAGTGATTAGGACAGATAGATTATGTCTATGGTGGGAAGAGAGTATAGTATCATTGTAGCTAAGATCATGTAAAGCTCACATTCCATCTCAAAAAGTTTGTTTAATTTAAAACCCCAGAAATCGTGTAATTGTTAATATCTTTAATATAAATGCTATCGACAAATATGTTTTCACAGGAATATCTTTCTGTTTATTTGAAGTCGTTATTATTGTGCTATTTGAAAAATAGCTGATCTATGTTAAACTCTTGATTGCGTAATTCATTAAATCTATTGTTAGCGTTAGTTTCCTCACTCGAAAGGTGTATGTCAGTGACGGGAGAGCCCAGGATTGAATCCCGCACATACTGATCCTCGGTGGAGTAGCTTACCGACATCGCCACTGGCTCCAGCCGGTGTTAAGTTTATAGTTTAAAATTTACTGCTTATACTAAATATTTATTTAGTTTATGTTTGTCTTTATATCTGCACTGATTGATGAATTTAATGAAATTTTTGATTTTGTTTGTTAAATTTAATTTATAGATTTATGGATTCATAATTATCAAGGCTCCAGAAATTGCTGCAAAATTTAAATGTATAGAAAAAGTCTCAAATAGGGGATTGACTGATGGATGATATGATGTAGGACAGAGAGGATTTGAAAATGTCTATTAGTATCCCGACCGTAGTTAAACTGGGATTCAAGGGAAGATGATGATGATGATGATGATGATGATGATGGATTTATAATTATGTATGAAAGGATTGATTGATTACAGTTGAGGATGAACTGGACGATGCTGGACACAGGTACAGCTGGTCATTCAACTCTGACCCTGCACTGCCTGACCCCTCGGACATTGACCTCAAGGTCATTGTACCGAGTGGCCTAGTTATAGCAGTCAGCAGGACAAATCCTGAGGTCATCTACTGGAAATATAAGGTAAACTCCCCTAGTTTGCATGAATTTTAATGATTTACCTGCTACCCATCTACCTACTTACTTACTTTCCTATCTAACTATCTTCCTGTCTACCCAATATACCTACCTGCAAAACTTACCAAGTTACCTACCTGGTTACTTACCTCTACTTCTACTACCCATGTGCTTGCCGAACTGCCTGTCTAACTGTGAAAATCACTGGAGTGATATTCACTGGAGTAGTTATACGGAAAATGGTGTAAATTGCCTAATGGTTGAAACATGTGGTATTAAAAGTGATAGATATCAACGTAATTGATCATTTCACTATAATGTGTGTTTACTGTGTGTTTAATGTATGTCTGCTGTGTGTTTGCTGTGTGTTTATTGTATTTTTGCTGTGTGTTTTACTCTGTGTATTACTGAGTGTTTACTGTGTGTTGTCTGTGTGTTTTACTGTGTATTTACTGTGTGTTTTGCTATGTCTTTTACTGTGTGTTTACTTTGTATTTACTGTGTGTTTACTGTGTGTTTACTGTGTATTTACTGTGTGTTTACTGTGTGTTTTACTGAGTGTTTACTATGTGTTTTACTTTGCAGTTTGAGACTTCAATAGCGAGCGCTTGGATGGTAGATGGACACAGCCTGACAGATATCAGCCTGTTTGATGGACAACGAGTCCCTGCCCTGGATCAGAACCCTAGACTAGGGGTCACAGACCCTACCCCCTCCCCTCCACCTAACTGGTCTAATGAAGGAGAGAGCAGCTCCACCGATATGTCCAACCCTGTCACTGACTCTCTGCCTCCGCAGCCTGTCATATATGTCGGTGTGTGTCTCTGTTTGTCGTTTTCCTATAAATTCCGCAGAGTATCTTTCACTGTAAATTGTCTGATAGTAGGCATCTAAATTGACCTTTAACAGTGTTAATATTCTTTATAATATTAAGATTTTAAACGATATAATTGAGTAAAGGAATTGATTGATTTATTAATTGTTTTGAATGCCATTGTAACATGTTTAGTTATTTTATCAATATAGATCTGCTAGTAGGTGCTATCAGCATATTAAAAATATCGTATCGTATTTAAATAACAGTTTCTTTTGCTTTGGTTTGCATAATATATTGTTGACATTGTATCGTACAACAGGTACATACAACAATCAGCTGTACGTTCAACCGTCAGTCAGACTGATTGCTGAGATAGAGGAGGTGGAGCTTGAAGCTGCTAGGAGGCGTGGTCAAGTGTCTGCGATTAGTATGCCCAGGGTGCGCTGGAAGCCTTACATAGCCACTGGTAGGCTTTTGCGATATACTTCAGTTTAGTTTTATTCATACTTTTGGCTAGTAGGCCTAATAGGGTCCCAATACGTGCCTGAAAGTTTATAATAATAATAAAGGTTTAATGTCCGTTTCCTCATACAAGGATGATGTCAGGGACGTCCCCCCATCACATGTCACTACAAATCGATTCACCCCAAACGATCTGAAAAAACATGTGCTGAAGAGAAAGTGTATCATGAAACTTCAAAATTAGTTGATTAGGTATTTCAGTGATTTAAAAGTGTTAATTCATAATTAATCTTTTGAGTAATTAATTATATACACTCACTGTTTTTTTTTGTATAAATCGACGTACAGTACGTGTTTATATATGCATGTGTAGTGATTTGGAATACTATACTATACTAAACTAGCCTGTTCATTTAAAGTGACGTATAATGTACAAGATTGGTATCAGATGACTTTTTTTTATTGATTGATTGATTGAATGATTTATGATTAATTAATTGATAAATTGGCTATTTTTATTGTTATTAGCTCCCTCCCGCACTCCCATAGTGTCTGAATCGGGCAGTCCACCTCTCATAGAGGCTGACGATGAGCAGGAACTATCAGTGGAAACAGCTCTAGCTCCTTTTCATGAGCAGTATCCCTTCGGTAAGTTCTTTTACTTATTTTGGACTAACGTTAGTCTCAAATTAAATTTATATGACATTGACGCACTTTTAAATTTACAAGGTTAATGGTACACATATAGTGCCGTGCATTGAGTAAAATAGTGACCAGTCTGTAGCTCGCTGATCATCTGTTACAAATCTGCCAAGTGACTAAGAGCCTCATGAGCACCTGTGATGAAATGTATCAATAATATGACTTGCTAATCTATGAATTAAGTGTATCAGCACAAGACTTAAATTTAATTAAATTTAACCGAATTTACAAAACATAAATGTCCACATGTAAGGGATAAAGTAGAGCAAAAAGCGCAATTTTTAAAATCTCCGCACAACAGTATACAGATGCTACCGTCCTTAGATTCGATACAACGGTTTTCATTTTCATAAAAATTGATCCTGAGCCTGTAAGTTTTTGAATTAAGTGCATCAGCACAGCGCTTGATGCCAGGATCTCTATGTAGTGATCTATCTGTGCAAATTATAGATCAGTTCCTTCAATGAATGGAGTGGTTGGGACCTTGTGTCAATATCAGGGAAATTGTTTGCATGATTTAAAGTACTTCTATTCTTTAATTCATTAATTCCTAATTAATCAACTTACTAAAACTATTATTCTAACTTATGAAACTAATTTATTAGTAAATGTTATTACAATAAATTATTATTAAATAAATGTTTGAAAATAATTAATTATAAAGCTTATTAAATAGTTAGTTCTCTTCAGTGATAAAGATCTGCGTTAATTGTTTGATGCAGACACAGGTTACTAATTTATTATAAAGCTTATTAAATAACTAGTTCTCTTCGATGATAAAGTTCTGCATTAATTGTTTGATGCAGACACAGGTTACTACCTATATTCTGACTACACGCCCATCAGACTGCCGATGATTGACTCTGATTCTACTGCCGGCAATAGTGAAGACGGGATAGGAGGGTCGCTAGCCATCTGGTGGTTTGTAATTAACTAAACTTTAATTGGACTTTTACGGACTTTTGCTTTTCTTTGATTTCTGTATTGATTTATTGATTGATTTCTTTGATTGCTTGATTTATTGACTTTCTTAACTGATATAGTGCATGATTTATTGACTTTATTGCCTGGTTTATTGATTGTTTGAGCAGGAAGGAGGTTGCAGCTATCAGTGTGCTCACATCGATATTCCTCCACATCACCTGTCACATACTGAAGAGACGCTTCTTTCCCAGGCCTCGTTACTACTGCGAGACAGAGGTGGGGCTTGCCAGGCAAGGCTCCTCCTTCCACGAGGTAGCTGTCGACCAATCACAGGTTAGACTGCTAAGATTGTCTGGTTGGACCGCTTTGCTTTTCATTTTGTGACAAAAAAATTAAAAGAATTATTTTGTTTTATTTGATTTTATTATCATTTAATATATTTTCCACGTTTGTAACATTAGGATAATTTTCGTTCTCTAAAATAATGCCTTATTTGGGAATAAAATTATATGTCTTGGTTTTGTCGTTCTCTGACGGATGGCACACAGAACTGATTATGGACTTTGATACATACATATTTGCCTATTGTCGTTAAAGAGTTGACGAGATTGCTTCCCATCACTGATTTGAATAGATAATTGCTGCTATATTAAGCAACCATGAAATGGACAACTTGATTGGCTCTCATCATCTTCTGTTTTATTCTCTGAATCGACCGATAGAGTGTAACGACACAAGGATCTTCCACTCAAATAGTCGATTCAGTAACCGCTGAGCCATGGATGATAATGATTTCTTAATTTCTTCATCTATCTATAATACATCGTTCGTCCTTTGGATATATTTAAAGGTCAGATTAAAAATGCCTTACAGAAACGTTTGTGTGAAAAATATTTTTGTATGATTGAATTTGACTGATTGTAGGAGAAAAGAGTAAAGAGCGTAAGTGAGTGTGAGATAGAGGAAGAGAGATCTAAGGCTGGATCTAGTGACAGCAGAGGAGAGAGTAGGACCACCAGCTCCAGCGAGCAAGTGGAGTACATATCCAGGTGGGTGGAATGATTTTTGTTTGTGCCGTTATGTTAAACGGCGGGATTAGCGCACTTGGTTTAGTTGCGCGTCAATTATCGAAGTTAAGCTGCATCGACCTCGGTTAGTACTTTGTAGGTGACCACCTTGGAAGACCGAGTGTTGGAAAAAGCTTAGGAAGGAAAAAATCCCAGGGTGATGGAAGGTTATTAATAAATCCGCGCCGGGTGCAATTAATGCGCCATCAAAAGGCAATGATTACTAATAACTGTGGAGAGGAAGGAGGAAATGGGTCTTAAACAAGCATCTGTGCTTCCTGACCCAGTGTGCCGTTATGTTCTTATGTTATGTTTCTCTCTCAAACTCCACTCATCCTTTTATTTGTGTAACTTTGGCTTTCTCTGGTGTCTTTCTGTAATATCCTGTTAGGTTAGTAGAGGTATTTGTGGCTACTTGTAATTGCCGCATCCATCCAAGTCAGCTATTATATATGTAATAAAAGCTTAATTGGGTAGGACACAGCTGAAAACAGAAAAGAGTGGAAGCGTTTTATATCATAGACCTGCCAGTGGGTAGTGCACTATGAGGGAGAGAGAGAGAAATGTCTAATTGCTCAACTCCATCTTCCATTCTCTGGTGTGCTACTGATTCTAATGAAATTCGAAAGTAAACTTATGCACCTACTGCTAGGTACCTAGACTGTCTGCTTTTTGCAAACAACTTTAACTTCATATAGTTAGACTTCTGGATATAGATTAATAAAATTTGAGTTTAAATATGACTTTGTGTTTTAGGTATATGACAGACTTTGAGCAGAAAGCTTGTCTGGGACGCGGTGGATTTGGAGTTGTGTTTTCTGTAGTCAACAGATTAGATGACTGTGAATATGCAATCAAGAGAATTACACTAACAGACAGGTAATGCATTACGTGAATATCAAGTGAATTACACTAACAGACAGGTAATATATTATGTTTATATAGTATCCAGTGAATTACACTAACAGACAGGTAATATATTATGTTTATATAGTATCAAGAGATTTAAACTAACAGACAGGTAATGCATTACGTGAATATCAAGAGAATTACACTAACATATAGGTAATGAATTACATGAATATGCAATCAAGTGAATTACAGTAACAGACAGGTAATATATTATGTTTATATAGTATCAAGAGAATTACACTAACAGATACATAATGCATTACAGGAATACGCTACCAAGGAAATTACTCTAACAGATAGGTAACGCATTATGTTAGTATGGTATTAAGCGCATTATACTAATAGATAGATAATGCATCATGCTATATGCTATGAGCTTAGACGTGTAGTGTCAAGTTTTTATTTCTTTGTTGTAGTGAGATAGCGAGGGAGAAGGTAACGAGAGAGGTCAAGGCTCTCGCTAAGCTCGACCACCCCGGCATTGTGCGCTACTATCAGTCCTGGTTTGAGCGCCCACCTCCCGGCTGGCAGGAACAAATAGATAAGATCTGTATCGACCTGTCTCTAGCCACGCCTAGTAATGGACTTAATCCCTCTTCCGCAACCTCCATTGCCTCCACTGATTTAGACGCGAATGAAGATTGTTCAAGATTTGCCAAAGCTGCGACCTCCACTGCTAAGCCCGGTGGATATAATCCTTTTAGACCTTTTGATGTATTTGGCAGTCAATTTAAAACCAATTTCAGTGAGTCAGCTGGTTTTTCTGATCAAGATAATATAACAAGAAGCGACACGATACTTGATATTACTTCCGGTAGCGAGTCTTCTCTTACTGGTGCAGAAGTTTCTAGAAGAATAAGTCGCGGCAATGCCAGAGCTAGAAGTCGCGCTGGAAATTGCAATGGTGATGAAATCTCATTTTCAGACGATGGTGACAAAAAAGTAGATGATGATGACGAATCAAGTAGTCTTGATTCCGGCTTTTCTCTCAGACACGCTAGTTGTAATCGTAACGATAATGCGGCTAGATCTAGTTTAGACCGGTTTGCTGCAGATGACGACTCATTGGAGATTTCTTTTAGAGATGAAAGTGGTTCAAAGGACAAAAGTAGGAGTCCAAAAATAAATATCAGCACTAGCGGGAGAAGAAACTGTCAGTTAGCGAGATCTGCAGATGCTACGACTTCTGTGCACAGTGATGATTCTTTTATAGTTTTCTCAAATGACATCTCAAAACCTCTAACAACGGAAACCCCGTCAGCGGGAAATACCGGATTAGAAAAATCTCTTGGGTCCACAACTAGATCAAGATCTGCGCCAGTTAACCGACCACTTTCTCTCTCACTACCTGACACAATTTCAACCAATCAGGAAACAGGCAAGTGTAAAAACGATATCTCAACCAATGAGAGCGAGAAATGTAAAGTGGGCGTGGCTAAACCTCCAATTGACAGTTCTGTGGCGGGTAAGGGTCCTCCCCCTGCTAAGCTGTATTTGTACATTCAGATGCAGTTGTGTAGAACGGACAGTCTGAAGGATTGGCTGAACAACAACACATTGAACAGGGACAGGAGTCAGCTGATTGACATGTTCTATCAGATAGTCTCAGCCATCAACTACGTCCATGACTCTGGTCTCATGCATAGAGATCTCAAGGTTAGTAAAACTAGTTTCCTATATTTTTAAGTTTCTTATACTTATATTCTTATTACAAAATTACTTCGAACGTTCACTGGAAGTCATTTATCATTTAATTAATTTTTAGTTGTTCATTTATAGTTGATTGATTGAGTGATTGAGAGCAGTGGAAAGAAAAGTTAAGGAAATGAAGGACTACGAAAGAACAGGGGTAAATGAAAGATGGTGTCAGCTAAAGGAAGCTATTAAAATAGGTGCAAAAGAAGTTTATGGCTTTCTTAAAGCAAATACAGCTAAAAAACCTTGGATCACAAGCGAGATGCTTGACAAAATGGATGAAAGGAGGAAATGGAAAAGTATTGACACCAGTCATGGCTGAAGGACATATAGAAGCTTAAATGTGAACTTAGAAGAATTACAGACAAAGCAAAAGATCATTGGTGGAGTGAAAAGTGTGATGATTTAGCAGAATATGATAGAAGAGGGAGGTTGGATCTATTATACCAGGAAGTCAGGATGTTAACAAGAACCGATAAGAAAAAGAAAGGAGATGCAAAGAACATTAGTATAATGGGTAAAGATGGGGAATTGAAGACAGAGCTGGGGGAAGTAAAAGAAAGACGGGGGAGAGAATATGTAGAGGAATTGTATGATAAGGCTGGGAAATCAGTTCAAGAGGATTTTAAAATAGAAAAAGAAAATATCATAGAAGACGATAAAAGGGGCCTCGATTTAATGAAGGAGGAAATTTATTCTGCAATTAACAGTATGAAGAAGGGGAAGGCAGCAAGAATAGATGAAATCCCAGCAGAATTCTTGAAAATGTTGGAAGGAGAAACACTCAAAAAGTTAATGGAGGTATGTATGGAAGTGTACAATACAGGTATTTGGCCAGACGACTTTACAAAGTCAGTCATAATTCCAATTCCCAAAAAAGCCAATGCTGTGGAGTGTTCGGATTACAGAACAATCAGCTTAATACCTCATGCATAGAAGATCCTATTAAAGATAGTAAATAATCGCATTCAGTCGAAAGCAGAGATGATAATGAGCAAGACACAATTTGGTTTTAGGAAAGGATGCTGCACAAGAGAAGCAATAGGAGTAATGCGGGTTCTCTGCGAAAGAAGCTTAGAATATGAAAAGGCCGTTTTTGTATGCTTTGTAGACTTCGAGAAGGCCTTTGACAAGATTGATTGGATAGCGATGATGAATATCCTAAAAAGAATAGGAATTAACTGCAGAGATAGAAGACTAATTTTGAACTTGTACATGAAACAAAGAGCAGTAATCAAAATCCAACGAGAATACTCAGAAGAAGGTGAAATAGGACATGGAGTAAGACAAGGTTGTAGCATTTCGCCGCTGCTGTTTAACATTTACGCTGAGGCAATGATGGAGGAAGCCATGGAAGAAGAAATAAAAGTAGGAGGAAATTTATTACAAAATGTACGATTTGCAAATGACCAAGGAATGGTAGCGGGCAGCGAGATTGGATTTCAGAAGATAATGAATAGGCTGAATGATACGGCCCTAAGATATGGCATGAAGATTAATACAAAGAAGACCAAGGTTATGAGAGTATCCAATAATAAAGGTGAAGTTAATATCACAATAAATGGTACGAAATTGGAACAGGTAAGGAGTTTCAAATATTTGGGTCATACTATAACCGATGATGGGAAATGTGAGATGGAAATATGCAGTAGGATTGCACAAGCAAAAGCAGCCTTTATTAGTAGAAAAGAACTATTAACCAAAAGTCTAAAGAAAGACACAAAGATAAAGATAGTGAAAACTTTGGTTTGGACCACGCTATTGTATATATGTGAAACATGGACCTTAAGGAAGGAAGATATTAGGAAACTGGAGGCATTGGAAATGTGGATTTGGAGAAGAAGGAGAGGATTTGCTGGACTCAAAAGGTTACAAATGAGGAAGTCCTGGAGAAAGTTGGCACAGATAGACAGTTGATAAATGTATTAAGAAATAGGAAGAAGAGATGGATAGGACACATTCTAAGGAGGGAAGGTCTATTGAAAGAGGTCATAGAAGGTAGAATGGAAGGAAAAAGAGGCAGGGGCAGGCCGAGATTAGGTATGTTAGATGATTTAAAGACTCACTCATATGTGGAAATGAAGAGGAAGGCGGAAGACAGAGAATAGTGGAGGCGTTATGTACCATGGACCTGCCAGTAGGCAGTGCACTGAGAGAGAGAGAGAGAGAGAGAGATTGAGTGTATGCTCGCGTCGATTTTTTTTCAGCGCTATTTGTATGTTTACAGGTATGATTGTATTGTAGTTTATTTCTTGCCTTGGTTCCTGAAATGAAAGATATATATATATATATATATATATATATATATATATATATATATATATATATACGGGGTGAGTAAAAAAAAATAATCCCCTAGCGAAATCTCAATAACTTGAACAAAAATCAAACTATTTGTACAAAATTGATGGAGCTTTTAGAAGAGAAATTTATGCATATAAACAGCCATTTTAGTGAAAATCTATTAAGTAGTAACAAAATTACAACGTTTTTAAGAAAAAAGTGCTAAAATCAATTTTAACAAGGTTTTTTGGATCAAAAGTCTTAATAACTTCGACAAAACTCGAAATAATTTTACAAAATTTTCAGAATTGCTAGAGGAGGACGTTCTGCAAATATCCTGCAAATTTGGTGAAAATATATTTAGTGGCAACAAAAATAAGACATTTTTACTGGAAAAATTTCAAAATCAATTATAACAAGCCTTATTTAAACAAAAGTACTAAAACTTTTATTCTAAATTTTGGAATAATTTTAAGAGAAGAATGAATTTTTAACATCTTCTATTTGAGCAGCTAAATAGGTAGTGTATACTTATACTCCACCATATAAGTAAACTATCCTTTTCAGGGTCGTTAATTTCCTAAGATGGAACTACTCACATTTAGAAAAAGCCTTGTTAAAATTGATTTGAGCACTTTTCTCGTAGAAACGCTGTAATTTTTTTACCACAGAATATATTTTCACCAAATTTGCAGGATATACGCAGAAATTCCTCCTCTAGAAGATCCGAAAATTTAGTATAAATATTTGGAGTTTTGTTGAAGTTATTGAGAATTCGCTAGGGGATTATTTTTTATGCCCCAGTCTGTATATATATATATATATATATATATATATATATATATATATATATATACAGGGTGAGTAAAGAAAAGATAACACCTGCCAAAAGTTTGAATATCTCAGGCTATTGTTAATATTTTCAAACCAAACTTTTACCAAATACTAAAGGACTAATTTCTGATGGGGTGGCCAATTTTCATTCCATTTAATGCATAGATTGACCAGATATGCAAGTTTCAGGAGAGCAACTCCTCATTTTTACATAATTTGGGACTATTAAAAAATAATTTAGCATTAGATCTAAGAATGGGAATAAATTTTATGCCGCAGAAGTTATTTATGCCTACCCAGTAAGACAGTGAGCTGTTCAGATGTCTAGGCTACTGTCTAGGCCACCGCCTAGGCTTTAGGCCTACTCTCTAGCCCACAGCTGCTGCTGAAACAAACTTTGGCTGGGCCGATGTGCGCAGCGCGCACAATCTGCTAGCAAGCTACTGTCAACATGGCGATATCTGACTGTGACAAAGATGCGTATCCAAAAGCTGCGCGAGCAGGGCTTTGGCGCTAGAGCAATTAAATCGCAATATCCAGAGAAAACTTGGAGCATTTCACAGATTCATCGGATATGCAAGTGCTTTGATGAAACAGGGACTGCACCTGAGCGTAAGCATGGCAGAGGGCGGGCGGAAGAAATCTGCAAGATCCACTCCTAACATTGCTGCAGTTGAGAACCTGCTATATTCACAAGATGGCAGGCCTGGTACGAGCTTCAGCACTCGACAGATTGCTACTCAACTAGGATTCTGCCAGAAATCTGTCCGCAACATTGCTAGGTGTGATCTTAGACTCAAGTGCTTCTAACGTAAGTCTGTCCAGGTTATTAATTCTGCTACCAGAGAAAAAAGACTCGATCGATGCTCTCAGCTGCTAAACGGTATGACTGTTGCCAACACGAAACGGACATTTTTCACTGACGAAAAGATTTTTTACATCAGTCCGCCATCTTTAGATCTAATGCTAAATTATTTTTTAATAATCTCGAATTAGGTAAAAATGGGGGGTTGCTCTGCTGAAACTTGCATAACTGGCCAATCTATGCACCAAATGGATGAAAATTGGCCACCCCATCAGAAATTGGTCCCTTAGTATTTGGTAAAAGTTTGGTTTGAAAATATTAACAATAGCTTGAGATATTTAAACTTTTAGTAGGTGTTATCTTTTTTTTTTACTCACCCTGTATATGCAGTATATATGTCATTTTTATCCTTAGTCGAGTCAGTAGCAAGAGAGGTTAGTTTTTAGACTGTAGGTAATAGGAGTAGGGTTCATTTCCAGCACTTCCGTCACTGATGTGTTCTATAGGCATGAAACTGATGTTAAACAAAGCTCTGTAAGATTATCCTGATGTTAGTTTTTTGCCGGATTATGGTTAAATTATGGTTAATGAATGCAATGTTCAGTAAGTATGGCCAATTCTGTGTTCTCTCAAATTAGTCAATTTTCGATGGCATCTCTAGCATATACCTTGTATTAGTAAACTGAGTTTTTATCTTTATTTTAGTTATAATCAGTAGTTGTATTTACTAGTTTAGAATCTAAATTGATGGCAACTGTAGCCTATTGGTAGTTTTAACAAATTTGCTTTAAAGTGTTACGTAGAGCTAATAAATATGGTTATGTATGATTTACCTTTAACATCTATTTTGTAATTGCATGTTTTAGCCCTCGAACATATTCTTTGCAATGAACGGTTCTGTGAAGATTGGTGACTTTGGCTTGGTGACGGCTGCAGTAACGGAGGCTGAAGTGGCTTCATTGGCCACGCCCATGATGAGTCATCATCATGTGGTGGGCGGCAAGCACACAGATCAAGTGGGCACACAACTCTACATGAGTCCTGAGCAGGTATTTATAACAGTGATATTTCTACTTGTTGTGACTGGGACGCTTAGATGGACCAATCATAGACTGCACGTGTCGTTAGAAGTGACTGATCTAAAATTAAGGAAGGCAAAGGGAAACTACTTCAGAAACAATATGAATTCTTCAAGCTGTAAGCTACATTATAGTATGGGTAAGGCATAGCCTTTTTTGAAGAGTTTAACTCATTAATTGACAGATGGAGTGCTTCCTATAGAGCGTGAAAGCTGAATGTGAGTATGAATACGTACATTGGGCCTGCCACTTGGCAGAACATAATGTTGATAAATGCAGAACTTTGTTGAACTATTTAGTTTTGTATTTGTTAATTAGTTTGCTAAATGTTCTTTCATTCCAGATAGTAATTAGTTCACAGTGAGTTAAAGTTTTCATTGGTTAGGCCTATTTGAATTAATTTATTTAAACTTTCATAATTTACTTTACGTAAATTCAAGCTTTTGATTCACTAATTTATTTGTGCTTTCTGAACTTAAATTGATTATATTGCTTGATTGATTGACAGACTGACTGAATAACTAACTGATGAACATTAATTCATTTGTTAACTGATTGATTCATTCATTTAACTATTGGTTTGCTGATTATTTGATTGCTCTTTTGTTTAATTGATTTATTTGATTGATTTATTGTGCAGTGTGCTGGACTGGCGTACACGCACAAGGTTGATATCTATGCACTGGGAATGATCTTCTTTGAGCTCTTCTACCCGTTCTCTACTCAGATGGAGAGAGTAGATACACTGAGAGGCGTGAGGCAGCTCCGCTTTCCTTCTAGATTTACCAGGGAGCTGTCTGCCCAGGTTACAATTACTAGCATTGTCATGTACTACAACATATATTTTAGGAGACTGGAAGCATTCGAATGTGGCTACGGAGAAAAATGGCGAAGATCAGATGGACTGACAAAATTAAGAAAGAAGAAGAGCTAAATAGGGTTAGTGTAAATAGACAATTGATAAATATCATTTGGAATGGACAGAAGAACTCGATAGGTCATGTTGTGAATGGTTTACTAAAAGAGGTAATTGAAGGATCGAATGGAAGGATCGAAGGTTAGAGGAAGACCGAAACTTGAGATTCTGGATGATTTGATATCTAATTCATATCCCGATATGAAGAGAAAGCAGGGATAGAAATATGTGGAGCAATTATATGCCATGGATCTGCCAATAGGCAGTGCACTAAGAGAGAGAGATAGAGAGACAGTTTATATATTCGTGAGCGAGAAACATATATAGGCGAGCAGTAATCAATATGGTTTCGTACTTGCCTGATAAGCCTTGCACTTTGTCAACACAAACACCTTTTGTTTGAAGACTTTGACCAGACTTGTTGACAATTGTTTTATGTATAGAGACTATAGACTTACAAAGAGTACAAATCATCATCATCTTCCGTTCAATCCCAGTTAAACCAGGGTCGGGATACGAATAGACTTTCTCCATTCCTCTCTGTCCCACACCATAGCATCAGTCAATCCCCTATTTTTCATGTCCTTCTGTGTTTCTCACCAACCAAATGCCCTTTCTGACGTTAGTTTGGGTCTAGTTTCTATGTCGCCTTCTACGACACGTGCATTTTTACATGGTTGGTCTAGTCTTCAAGCAACCCGGACACAACACGGGAACTAAACAGTACAATATTAATGCGTAATAAAAACTTGATAACGCTTGTGAACTTTTATTTAATTCGAATGTTATAATTGGAGATTATTTAGCATAATTTCTCGTTCAAGTTTGCTATGGTATTTAGTTTTAAAATTTTCTTATTTGATTGCTTAATTTTTCGCTACATACCAATCTAATATATCTCTCAGTGTAGCAGTCTCTATGTCTGGGTCTTTTGTGTCTGTTGTGTCTGGCTGGAGCCATTGGCGATGTCGGTAGGATACTCGACCGCGGATCAATGTTTGCGGGGTTCAAATCCTGGGCTCGCCCGTTACTGACATCACTTTCGACTGAGGAAACTGACGTTAACATTAGCTTTACCAGCTTTTTTTTACAGTCATTAACAATCAATGGGGGGACGTCCTTGAAATAATCCTTGTATAAGGTAACGGACGTTGAACCTTTATTATTATTATTGTCATATTTAATTGAAGAGTTTCTTTATTTCAGTATGAGTTTGTGAAGCGCCTGCTGAGCCACACCCCCACTGAGCGCCCCTCCACTTTAGAGATCCTCGACGACCCGTTGCTGCAGGACTTCGAAAGAGAACAAAATGCCCGACAGCGCTACCAGCGTCAACGAAATTCCTCGTCCAGTTGCTCCACTGGTTCCAACAACTCGCAAAATTTAGTCCGCGACCAACTGAATGGTAACACTGTTTCATCTGATGTCAAATCACCACAAAATCTCGTCAGTCATTCAACAGTTGGCGCAGAAAACAGAGGTAGCGGAAACTCGCAGGATGTCCCCTTCTCAAGCTCTGGTGTTAACTTCGGTGATGGCAGCTGTGTGTTTTTTGCAGACAAATTAAATGGCAGCAGCGACAGTAAAGCTGCTGAAGGTGCAGCTGCTGCTGGTTTGAATAGCTGTAGAGTCTCTGCTGCTGTGTCTGCAGCAGTAGCTGAGACAGCTGCTGCTAAAACAGCTGCTGATACTGCTGCTTACTCTGCTCAAGCTGTAGCTGAGGCTGGTGAAATCGCTACTGCTGATGTTTTGTTTGCTACAGCTGCTGCAACTGCTGAACCAGCTCTAACTTTTGAACAATAATATTCTACGAGTCATTAGAACTAAAATCAAGTTTCATTTTGCGTCCTCTCTTAAAAAAACATCTGCGATGGCATCGAATCACCTACTACATCTCAGTCAGGGACTTTAACTATTGTGCCATTACAATCATCCCTTGTTGTACGTGGGGCGCCAAAGTTACGATAACGTCGATCAATCTTGTATATATATCCTCTACTGCCAAATTATTAACTTTCTGTGACAGCTACTGTGAAACTGTTATCCTAGATTTTTCATATTAGTGCTACCACTATATTCTTTGTGGAATTCAGAGAAATTGAAAAAGGATGGACCATGACTGCTGGTCTAACCTAAGAGTCAACTAACAAAGATTTTTTGCTTTGAATTGTTCGATGATTTCTGATTTAGGAGTTAAAGTACTGTTGTAGTATGGTATTTGCCTTAGACATTATATCATTGAAGAGAAAACGTGCTGCTATATAGCCTATTTCTGACATATAATGGCGACTGTGGCTGCTGCAGTTTGTCTACTTTTGCTACTGCTGCTGGTAGTGCTACTGTTACTATTGTGCTCTGCTACGTTATAGAAGCTGCTGAGGCTACTATTGTGTTCTGCTACGTTATAGAAGCTGCTGCTGCTACTATTGTTGTGCTCTGCTACGTTATAGAAGCTGCTGCTGCTACTACTATTGTGCTCTGCTACATTATAGAAGCTGCTGCTGCTACTATTGTGCTCTGCTACGTTATAGAAGCTGCTGCTGCTACTGTTGTGCTCTGCTACGCTATAGAAGCTGCTGGTATATATTACTGTGCACAGCTTTTGGGATAAATTACCTACTTACAGCTGCTACTGCAGTAAACTGCTCTATTTAACTTCATTTTCTCTTTAAAGTTGTTCTATTAAGTCTTCCGAGTTAAGGATAACCCTGACCTTATTGAAGCTATGAAGTGCATTAACATAACTACAATTAGACTGCTACTGTTGTCCATGAAACTATCGAGCACTATTTAGACAAATCCAAGCCGAGAACAAAAAGAAGATCCAAAAAGGTGCAAATTCCAAAATATAGAAAATCAGTCAAATTATAAAGAAAATTAAAGAAAATGAAATAGTAATATATATATTTGTCAGCTTTAAATTTGCGTTGGACTGATGAATACTTGGTGAATACTTAGATACTTGGTATTATTTTTAGAAATAATTGTCCGAATATCGTAAATTATTGAATCTATAAACTGCAAATCTATCACACAGGGGACGCTGACATAAAACTATCCTTTCTGTAATTTATATTGCTGTGAATTGAACTTAATACTTTGTTCACTTTTAAACAATATCTCTATTTGAAATTTTGCGGTTGACAAAATCTCCTCATTTTTATGTTCGGCCATGTAGATATTAAATGATCAGTATTTTACGTATAGTTCTAGTAACCTTTCTTTTTTCAGATTTAACTTGAAGTGATTAAAGATTTCGAGCATTTCTGTTTATAAATTTGTTGTGTGTGTAAATTTAACCTATTTTATTTGGAGATGAATGATTAAGTAAGCTTTTCATCTAAATGAAAATGAACAGATACCGACTAGATGTCAGATTTAGGTTATGGTTCTGAACACTGCAATACTAATAATACTAATATTGATATTGTTAGTATTGATCTGCTAATAGGCACGTCTCCGTTGAGAGAGAGAGAGAGACTGAGCGTAGAACCCCATTGATTGACTTTAGCAAAATAAATTTTTCCTGCATGATTTGGTTCTTTTGAAATCATTGATTAGCTGGTGATACAATGTCTTTCACCAGTGATTTTGACTGATTGATTAACTTAACATAATGTTTTACTATTTTACCTGTTTTCTGTCCGGGTTGCTGAAGAATAGACCAACCGTGGACTGCAGGTGTAGTGAAAGGCGGCTAAGTACTAAGATCCAAGCAAACGGCAGAAAGGGCATTCGGTTGCTGAATGCTTATGCTCCAGAAATTGCTGCAAAACTTTCTAATCCCGATCCTAGTTAAACTGGGATTCATGAGAAGATGATGATGGCGATGAATGCTTTTTGATTGGCAAAGGTCAGTTCCCGATTGAGACGATGATGTTTTGGAGTTCAAGGTCCCCATTCTGGTTGTGTCTGGTCAACTGAAGTACTTGGATAGCCAGAAGTTGTCATTTACTACACATTAACTTTACTTTACTTGAATAGACTTTGTCATTTATGACACATTAACCTCATTTTACCTGAATAGACGTTTAATCAAGCACATTAACTAAAGTGTTTGATTAACAGCTTTCATTTCAGACTTTTTAACTTAATTATGTGGTTGACCATTGTCATTTATCACTCGTTCACAGAAGTGTAGAAATAGACTCTGCCATTTATGATTGTTATTAATGGAACTGTTTACTTAGCCATTTTCATTTGCGACTCTTTACTGAAGTGTTGAGTTAGCTGGTATTTGATTTTTGTAGTTCATATGTACATGTTCTGTAGCCTACTATAGATTTTGGTTCATAGAGTATAAACATTACATAGATAAAGTAGTATATCGATTTATTAAATGATTGATTTCACTATTACATTGAGTGGACTAATTAAGCGATAAAGCAATAGTTGGGCTTTCTTCGCAAAATGCGTATGATCAGTTAATCAGCAAATGGTGAGGGTGAAGGTTTAATATCTGTGATAAACTTTACAACATTCTATAGCATTAGCCAATTTTCAGCTTAATATTTGTAGCGGTGTATTTAAATGTTTTTGCTTTCCATTACGTTGTATATTTGAATTTCTATTAGCTGAAAATGCTCCTGAATGAAGTCACGAGGTTCGAATCACCGGCTAGAGGGTGAAATTTCAAACTTGACAGAAAATTGGAGATAACTGTCCATTACCACAA
Organism: Enchytraeus crypticus; assembly: GCA_905160935.1. Lineage (NCBI taxonomy): Eukaryota > Metazoa > Annelida > Clitellata > Enchytraeida > Enchytraeidae > Enchytraeus > Enchytraeus crypticus. Next base: position 284,753 of record CAJHZI010000507.1, read on the forward strand.
TTTAAACTTGTGACTTTAAATTGAGAGACATTGTCATGCATGATGAGTCAGTGTAATGTATGTATGTTGTTATATTGTGGATTTATTGAAAGTTTTAAGTTTTAAACGACTGAAATTTAATGTGTATGAAATATAGTAGTGAGTTTTGCGATTGTAAAGCTTTAGTAAATAGCACAAAGTGTACATATCTGGTAGTTACGATTCAACTTTTGAACATTCAATATTAGTGTGCATTTTATTCATCTCTCTCTCTCGCTCAATCTCTCTGTCTCTCTCTCTCTGTCTCTCTATTTTTTTTTCTCTCTCGCTAGTGTTCTGCCAGGTGGCAGGTCCATTTGCAAGATACATATTCATACTTAGAGTCTGCTTTCACGCTCCATATAGAGCATTCCATAGTTCGATAGGTTAGTTCCTTCACAAAAGGCTATGTCCACACCATAATGTAGCATATACTATAGCTTAGGAATAATGTAGCTTCTGAAATGGTTTCCTATTGCCTTCCTCAGTTTTTGCTCAGTCGCTTATTATGACACGTACAGTTTACGGTTGGTCTATACTTAAGCGTCCCGGAAAAACACGAGAAATGCATATTATTCATATCCATAATACCTTATTAATGCTGAACTGTTGAAAAAAAGAAAAACAATACGCCTATATTGGCTTTCGTGTTAGTATGATCTTTGCAATTAGAACATCGCTACCTTAGCTTATAACAATAAAATATAATTCATAAATAAAATTAAAATAAATATGCAAGAATTTGTAATATATTTATATTTTTATACTACATACTACTTGTAATATATTTATATTTTTATACTACATAGGTCTATATTTTTATAATTGAAAGCTATTTTATTACGACGATCCAAGAAAATATAGTGAATGGAGTTTTGCATTTAAAAATGCAAAACTCCATTTACGTGTATAAATGGCTCAGCTATAATTTCTGAAGCAGGACAATGCAAGTATCTACGTTTGAAAGCAGCATAAAAATATAATGCATGAAAATGCAAGAATTTATAATAGGCCAATATAATAATGTATTGTTTCTAGTAGCCTATAAATAATAATGGCAATTGTAAAAAGCTAATGTTATCGTCAGTTTCCTCACTCGAACACGATGTCAGTGACGGGCGAGCCCAGCAGATGAACCCAATACAGGCTGATCCGCTGTCGAATACCTAACCGACATCGCCACTGATACCAGCCAAGAATTTAAGCAATACGTATGCCATAATAATAGGATAGGATCGTTCCTATTTTTATCGACTATGCCTTTTTAAGAAAATTTTACTTTGTGGGTGGGGATTTTGAAGTTTTTACTGGAGGCCGGAACAAAATGTATAAGCATTAATGCTGAAAAGGAAAAGAGAATCTGCACGTAAATACTATAACTTAATTACAATAAATCATATTGTAATACGTATATGACTTAAAGGCCGTTGTAGGCTTTCGCAAATTGCCTACATTTTGGTTATTTTTCAAGTTAAACTTAGGTCTAATCTTCCATCAATAGTCTTCCATTCAGTTGAAGATCAGAGAGCTTTATTTGAAATTTTAAGTCTTGTTATCGTCTTCGGATGAGAGCCAAGTCATTTGATCTCAGTTGAGAAGATTGCCTTCTTGATTAATTGTCTGATTGTATTTTTTTATTGAATATACTGATTGAAATTGATTGAAAGCTCTGTGGTTTTAGTTGCTTGGTCAATATAATATTTATGATTCCAACACTAATTATGTTAGTTTTGTTATTTTTCAGTATTGATTCCTACTAAATCCGGAACAATGAAAAATGCCCATGGCTAATATTTCAAGAACTCAATAAAAGCTTTGTTATTTATGTACTTATGTAAATAAATACACGTATGCTGAGTACTTACGAATTTACTAAAATATTATTTATGTTCAGTATTAGCCTAAAAAATTAATCACAATTTAATTAATACTAATTAATAATTTAATGTTAATTTTAGTTTTAAATCCTAAGATTTTAATGGTTTTTTAATACAAGATTTTGTAATGATATTTCATAATTTGATGTCATTGACCATCAAAGTGAATTAAGAATATTTTACTGATATTATTTTAACTCTAATTTGTGAACTTAACGATGATTACTTTTGCAAAAAATGTGTTATAGTTGCTATATGCTTAAACATCACCAAGCATTATTTTCATTATTGGGGTGTATGAAAACTGGTTCAACCAGCCCATAAAGTTCATTCTACGACGCAGGCTTCATTTCTTCGGTACTAAAACGTATAACTTTATTTCATCAAAAATTCCGTTCTCTTGGAGAGATTTCTGTTTTCCTTATACGTATAGAGGCTGTTTACGTCAAGCTATGAAGTGGTTCTACTTTCGATCGTCTGTTTCTAAGTTTTCAAAATCTAGAACAAAATATTTAGATGTGTTTCTCTTAATTGATGATAATTAAAATGATAATTAAATGTATCATGTATTCGGTACTGTTTATTTCAGAATTGAACTTCCCAGCAGATATGTCGTCGTCTGTTATATATATCTTGGATCTTAAAGGAAAGGTGTGAAATATGCATAATATTTATTATATATATATATATATATATATATATATATATATATATATATATATATATATGTTAATAAAATGCTGCACAATATAAAATATGATCTTGTAATAACAACAATAATAATGATATTAATAATAGTAAAGATTTACCATCCATTTCCTCATCCAATTATGATGACCGGGATCAGGGGCGTCTATCGCCCCCTAGAGTAATGACGCAAGCTTCCCCCCCCCCGATTTTGACAAGCCAAAAATCAACACACAAAGTCCACCAAAATGTGTAACATTTAGTTAGGCCTACTATGTGTAAGTTGTAACTGCATTGTAAAGTATGCCTATTGTTAAACAAGATAAAGATTAGAGAATTGATTATTCAGAATAGTAACATAAATTAAGTAACTCACACAGAACGATCAACATCTAATTAGAAGTGGCTGCTCATGAATTCGTGGTAGAAATTGCTAATTTTCTGGATTAATTCTCTAGTCTCTATGAGACTTTATGTCCAGAAGCCGACATAGATTTCGTGGACTGAGAATATTTATGCATGGCTTCCTTTTCAATGACTGATTACAAATTGCTTGCAATTTTTTGAGATAAGCTTTAGCAGAAAGATCAAACTGGGCTAAAAGTCCGTACAAGCTCAGAAACTTTCCATGACCACTGTCGTGACCGTGTACAGCAGCCAGCCATTGCATTGCCTTGGTGGCCTCAATAGCTGCATTTCGTCTTTCTATTACAATGCATTTCTTTTAATTTCTTCTTGGCAGTCGATCTGCTTTCCGAATATCTAGGACAACCAATTTCTTTCTGCTGTTCTGTGAATTACAGTGTACACACAGATCTCTCGCAGCAGAGGACCAGTTGTTTATACCTTTAGAAACCCAGGCTGTTGACTCTGTTGCCGGTCCACCAAACAATATACAGTGTAAGCAATACAGTCGATCAGACGACTTACTGAATGACAGCCATTTTCGCTGCTGAGTTGTTCCGTCTGTAAAAGTACGAATGCAGGCATCTTCTGCAATTCGTTACTGGAAACTAAAATCGTTCAGACGGTTGGCATGTCTTGTTTAGAAGCATTGCTATTGTGGTCTTGATAGCTGTTAACTTTGATAACTTTGACAGCTGTTCATTGAATTATGCGAGCCTACTGTAACGGACACAGCCACTGAAGCAAGATTTTTGTTGAAAAATCAACCTCAGTATCAACATTAACCTACAGGTGTTTGCACAAAAGATGAGCAAGATGGAGATTTGGAATGAAGAAGTCGAGCATGATGATTCTTCAAGCTTGGTGGAGTCTGCTACTTTATCTTTGTTGTCTGCTAATTTATGGCATGACCAAACATACCATGTTTGACTTCCCAGATTTCATATTGACAAGTCAATCCCCGCTTAATTTTGGAAGCATTTTTTGTGTTACAATCGTTGATCCACTTGTCACTTTGAACATAATGGCCGCACATGAGTTCTTTGCAGCGAAACTTGTAAATTCTCTCTCCTCGAGGCATTATAATTTCTTGCTTACCTAAATTATGCTACTTATATTTCTATTATTTCTGACGAAGCTGAACTGTTTTAGTTTACAATTTTTTATAATAACGTTAAATGTATTGCTTATAAAAACTGGAATAAGAATAATATGAATATTATATTAGGCAGTTTAAACTTTATTTTTGCATATTTGTGCGAACAAACATTACTGCTGCAAAAATGTTAAAAACCATCATTCATGACGATATTGATCACTATGTAACCACATTCATTCCTATTAGCAATCATCATTGGCCATTAAAGATGTCAGGCCAAAACTCCAGGAAATCTATCATTAACTTTAGAAACTAAAACCTAAATACCACTGTAGAGTGTACATGTTTCTCTATAATCAAGGCTACTATAACATCAATAAATTGAATGGTATAAATGCAAGCCGAGGCCTACATTACAATTTTATAAAAGGCTAAACTCTTCTCTTTTTACCTAAAAGTCAGAGTTTTCTAACTACTGGACAACTACATGTATGTAAATCTTAATTAGATCTATTTATTATCCTCCTTTTACATGTACACCTAGGCCGCGTAACTCAGCTGTACGCTTGCACTGTTTTTCCACTTCCCCCCTATATTTAAAGTTCCTTACCCTTTTCCACTTCCCCCCCTACTTTTCCAACGACGCAAGCTGCATCGTTGTTAACATTGTGTGGACGCCCCTGACCGGGACGTCTCCTTTGCACCCATCACTCTAGATCAAAAGACTTATGCTGAAAAGAAGTTTTATTGTTAAATTGTCATTTCCTCGTATATACAATAGTAGCTATAAAAGTATTGTCAAACACAGTATTTTGTTATTTCTTTATAATAGAGTTCTAAGATAAATCAGTAACTATTGTTATTGCTGTTCATTTAAAGTACTAGTAATTTAGTTGCGACCATTGTCAATGTGTATAGGTGCTGATATCACGCAATTATCGTGGGGACCTGGACCCGGGAGTGATCGATAAATTTATGCCCCTAGTTATGGACAGAGAGGAGGAGGGCAATCTCACCCCTATCATACAGCATGGCGACGTGACTTTCTGCTTCATTAAGCACAGTAATCTATACCTTGTGTCCGTAACGAAGAAAAATGCCAATGTTTCCATGGTGTTCCAGTTCTTGCACAAGATCGTTCAGGTATCTTCCGTGCTTTGGGTGTAGAATTTTGTCATATTTATCGTTACTTGTAGTATCATTACACAGGATATTCTGATGTAGCTGATAGGCTGTGATTGCTCGAGTTGTAAATGTAGACTTCATAGTTTTGCCATTAGAAATAATGATTCAGTTTATATATATTTATCCCTTTTGAGTATTTAAAAATACTAAACTCTTCTGCATCCTATGATTTGGGCTTCTTCCTTTAATTTAGATATTTCAATATTACACACCTTTGGATTAATGTTTCAGAACTTTGAATTGAATCTTATTCTGATTTACTTCACATGTAGATATTTTGTCACAAGACAGTCAAATAATTTGACAATGTTGTTTTATTAGTCAGTGATATTCCAGTCGTTAAATCGTTTCTGTTGATTTTGCTGTTGTTAGGTTTTCCTTGAATACTTTAAAGAATTGGAAGAGGAGAGCATAAGAGATAATTTTGTTATTATCTATGAGCTGATGGATGAACTGATGGACTTTGGCTACCCGCAGACAACAGATAGCAAGATTCTGCAGGAGTATGTGACAGTCAAACCTTTTTATGTTTTCTATGTACTGCTTGTGATCTTCTAGTTGATCGTTCTTCTGCGTTGCAGGAAGTATGTGGGGTTTTCATTTCCTTGTTGGAGTAGATCATGATATTTTTTATAATATCGATAATTTTTCACTTGTCAGTATTGCAGCTTTAAATAGTTATTTGACTTTGAAAAATTGTATAATTTAATAAAATACCATATTTAGTATTGTTAAAACGATAGTTAATAATTAATATTCTATTAATTGCAACTGTTTAAGTTAGGTTATTTATATTTTATTAATATTCAGAGTGACAAATATAAACAACGTTTTCTTAGTATATGACAGTGCTTTTTATTATTGCGTGATATTTTCTTGCAGGTTTATAACGCAAGAAGGTCACAAGCTTGAGGCGCCTAAACCTCCAATGGCAGTGACGAATGCCGTTTCGTGGCGCTCGGAGGGCATCAAGTATCGTAAAAATGAAGTATTTCTGGACGTCGTCGAATCTGTTAACCTTCTCGTTAGTCTCTGTCGTTGATCACGAGTTATTCCATGAGTTGCGACCAGCACCTAAACCTCCTTTTCTTTAATTCCCTTTATTTTGGACTGATTTTCTGAATTTTTGGATCTTCTTTTTGCTTGCTGGCTTGATTTTGACTCAATAGTGCTCGATGTTGTCATTGATGACCATAGCTCTCTAATTGTTATTAAAATTATTATTATTATCATTAGTATTTATTTAATCTAGTGTATTCTCTCCGTTGTTTTCTTCTTTTATATGTGGATGTTGCTTTAACTAACATTGAAGCCAGAATTGAACTGTTGAAATAATGCATCGTTTATTATTACAACTTTATGAGCATTTAGTAAAATGAAATCAGATAATAGAATAAAAATAATGACTAAAAAGTGCTACTTACTCCTTGTTAAGATTATGGTAACTTTAGACTGTGCTTATATAGATTTTGCAATTTAATGTCTAACGGGTATAATTTTACTGCTGCTTTAACTATCTTATACTTGTTTTCTAGTAAATGTCTTTTCAATTATTTATCTTGTGAACTTGTATGTAATAGGGGATTTGACAGAGTATTGACTGATGATATGGTGCGTGACAAAGAGGATTAGAGAAGGTCAATTTGTATCCCGACCCTAGTTAAACTGGGATTTAAGGGTAGATGATGATGATGATGACGATGATCTACATGTATGTTGCTAAATCAATGTTATCTGTGTAGGTCAGTGCTACAGGCAATGTTTTGAGAAGTGAAATAGTTGGAGCCATTAAGATGAGAGTGTACCTCTCAGGTATGCCAGAGCTTAGACTGGGTCTCAACGATAAAGTACTGTTTGAAAGTACTGGAAGTAAGTACTGTTTAAATCCTATGAAATTAATTTTATACTTCTATTATGCCATTCATCTGCTTTAATTAATTATTTATTAAAATGCTAAATTTTATTTCTTTGGGTTTCTTTACTTGGCGTTATTTGCTATTCACCTTTGCATTGAATAACATAGTTAAGACTGAGTGTTATGTTGTGTGTATACTGTACATAGAGTATACAAATAACTCTTAGGGCTGAAAAACTAACAGTTATCTATAATAACTGTTTCAATTGAAGAAACTAACAACCACCTCTAGTAACAGTTAAAAATGAAAAGTTAACAACTTTCTATAATCTCTGTTAAAACAGAGAAGTTAACAACTTTCTCTTATCACTGTTATTACTGAAAAGTTAAGAACTTTCTTTAATCACTGTTATAACTGAAAAAAAAACTACTAAATATTACTCATAATTTTGCAGTTGTTGCTTCATCAGTTACTTGCTTTCGAGTTAGGAAACTAAAATTAAACTAGGCTTTAGAATTTATAGATCTGTCTACTGGAAGCTTAATTTGTAACATAAAATTTATATATATACAAAATTATACATAGCTGCCAACATAAAAATATAAAACTACATTATCAAAAATGCCAGGTTGCAGGTGTATAGGTGTATTGTATTTGGAATATACTGTATAGATGTATATTTTATTGGATTTTGTGGGTATTGCATGTGGGCTAAACGTGTCTTTATGTTAGTTTATGTGTATTTAACATGCATTGTCTATGTATTCTCTGCAGGAGGTAAGAGTAAATCAGTTGAGTTAGAAGACGTAAAGTTTCACCAGTGCGTTAGGCTGTCACGCTTTGATAACGACAGAACTATCTCGTTCATTCCTCCCGATGGAGAGTTTGAACTCATGTCCTATCGCTTGAACACCCACGTAACTATTTTTCTTTCTTTATAATTAATAATTAATTCATAATAATTTATTTATTTCTATAATTACAGCATCTCAAATTTTATTCTTGATTTACTGTCTAGTAGAGATTTGATATGGGATGATTTTGTAGACTCTACTAGCTTCTAGTTAGCATTGAAAGCTGTGGGCTGTAGTTTGAGTCGTTTAACACTGCAGCATTAATAGAAGTGACGCTTCCATGCATGTGTACTTGTATGCTCGTGACATTTAGGTTATTTCACTCACAATTTAGATTAGGCTTAGTCAGTTTTAATATTTATTTATATTGTTATCATTATTTTTATCAGGTTTATAATCATCAAGTGGCAGTATCTTTAATATAGCCAGTGCTTTGTCGAACAACTGTAGTGATTGATATCCTCTGCTTACTGGTAGACTAACAGGCTGCATACTGGTAGATTAATGGCCGCTGTTATTGGTAGACTAATGGCCGCTGCTTATTGGTAGACTAATGGTCGCTGCTTACTGGTAGACTAATGGCCGCTGCTTATTGGTAGACTAATGGCCGCTGGTTATTGGTAGACTAATGGCCGCTGGCTATTGGTAGACTAATGGCCGCTGCTTATTGGTAGACTAATGGCCGCTGGTTATTGATGGACTGATAACTGGTGCTTGTTGGTAGGCTGATAACCGCTGGTTATTGATGGACTAATAACTGGTGCTTGTTGGTAGGCTGATAACCGCTGGTTATTGATAGACTGATAATTGCCACTAATTGGTAGACTGATAAAACTGCTGTTTATATTGGTAGATGTAGATCTTATAATTGTTTGAGTGGTCGATATTAAAAGCTCAACCTGTATCTGCTTTAACCAGGATTTGCTTTAAATAGTAAATAATTTTGTATTTGTAGTATTTATTTATTTTTGTGACAGGCTAAAATATAGGCATAAGTGACGATTTAAATCGACATTTATCTTATTTACTAAGGTAGTCCAAGAGAACTTCTGTAGGACTAAAAGACTTACGGGTCAACTGAATGAAGTCCAGAATTGATCACTAATTGTACTTTTCATGCCAACAGTATAGTTTGGCCTGAATAGTGATAGAATAAGTGTAAAATGTTATGTTTTGCCGTTGATTGACTGATTGGCTAGGTTAAACCACTGATATGGGTGGAGTCAGTGATTGAGCGCCACGCCCACAGTAGGGTGGAGTACATGATAAAGGCAAGGTCGCAGTTCAAGAGAAGGTCGACGGCAAATAACGTGGAGATTGTCGTGCCAGTCCCGTGCGATGCTGACTCTCCCAAGTTCAAGACGTCCACTGGAAGCTGTAAATACCAGCCTGAGCAAAACTGTGTGGTGTGGACCATCAAATCATTCCCTGTAAGTAGTTAATCAATCAATCAATCAACATGAGCAAAACTGTGTTGTGTGGACCATCAAATCATTCCCAGTGAGTTAATTAATTAATCAATCAGCCTGAACAAAACTATGTTGTATGGACTATCAAATCATTCCCAGTGAGTTAATCAATCAATCAGTCTGAGCAAAACTGTGTTGTTTATACCATTAAGTCATTCCCAGCTAGTTTTTAATCAATCATCAATCAATCAGACTGAATAAAACTATGTAAATAATTATGAAAATGATTAAAAAGTGAATCATTTTGAAAAGTTGTAAACTGGGAGATGTGGTGTGGATGTATTGTAGGGGTCCATGTAAAAAATAGCATTCAGATTTCTGTAAAATTATCTTAAATTTCTGTTATTCTCCAATAATTCTACTATATTTTTAAAACAAATCTCATATATTTCTCATATTTTCTTTGACAATGTGTGCCGAGCAGCCTGAATATAAAATTGCTATTGGATAAGACGCAGAATTAATCTTTATGGTTAAGAAACTCTAGAATAAATTTGCTTTTTGGGAAGAAAAGCTAAATATATTTAAAGAATTTATTAAATACTATTTCTGAGATTATAATTATTAAACACTGTCTTTATTATAAACTGAACAGTAGAATAAAGTTGTCATTTGAGGTTTTGTGGTGCATTTGCCAACTACTGACGAGAGGGAGAGGGAGTTGGAACTTTTTTAATACCTTTTTATAAGAAAGCTAAATCCAAATTTAGCTGCAATTTTATTTATTTTCAACATGAATCTGTAATGAATGAACCTTACTGTCGAACTACATACCTGCAGATTTCCTGTCCAGCACCTTAACGGATGTGCTACGGACTCAACTGTGGTTATTTTATGTTATGGTGTGATGACAGGGAGGTAAAGAGTTTCTGATGAGAGCTCATTTTGGGCTGCCCAGTGTCAAGGGGGAGGACACAGAGGGTCGCCCCCCAGTTCATGTCAGATTTGAGATACCTTACTTCACCGTGTCCGGTGTACAGGTTGGGCGACATTTATATTTGTTTTATAAAAAAAATTATTTTATAATGTTCTTTTTGATACATATTACCAGAAATTTGTTAAAATAAAATTGCTAACAGCTTTCAATTATTAGTAGTAGGCCTACTATTAGTGATGATTTGTCATTGAACAAATCAGCGTACATTTGAAAAAAACAAAACAAAAAAAACACGCATTATAGTGAATAATCAACTAGGTTGATATCTATCACTTTTAAAACCACATGTTTAATCCGTTAGGCAATTTAGACCATTTTCCGTATAACCAGTCCAGTGAATGTCCGAGATTTTACTCTCAGATTAGCGCGGCCGGGATTCGAACCCACGAGGATTCAAATCACCTCAGGATTTGTCATTTAAAACTTCATGATGTTACCCCTACGCTATTTAGACATACTATCCTACGCTATTTAGACATGCGCTTTGAGTATATATGTGATTACATGTGTGTATTTTTGGGTGCACTATTTAAAAATTGTAGAGAAGAGTGGTTACCTGGCTTTGGATGTGTGTGTGTATTGATTTGTGTATATGAATACACGTGCATGTGTGTATATGTTTGTAGGTGCGCGATCTGAAGATCATAGAGAAGAGTGGTTACCAGGCTTTGGATATGTGTGTGTGTGCGTGTGTGTGTGTATTGATTTGTGTATATGAATACACGTGTGTGTGTATGTGTGTAGGTGCGCGATCTGAAGATCATAGAGAAGAGTGGTTACCAGGCTTTGGATGTGTGTGTATATGTGTGTGTGTATGTGTCTGTATATGTGTGTATATGTGTGTAGGTGCGCTATCTAAAGATCATAGAGAAGAGTGGTTACCAGGCTTTGCCGTGGGTTCGCTACATCACACAGAATGGGGACTATCAGTTGAGGACGCAGTAGTCTCTCTCTGTAAAAGCGCCGTGTTTACGAGGCAGCAGCTTCTAGGATGTTATTATTATAGATATGATGTAGGACATTTTTCCATTTTGTAAATGAAAACATCTTTACCCGCGCTAGACTGGGATTTAAGGGTAGATGATGAATAATTTAGGACATTATTGTGTTGTTGTTGTTGTCAGTCAGAGTCGTCTGTCGTGATGCTTTGTCATTATTCTGTTCTTAAAGGGAGCAGTCAACGGTTCGCTAACCTGACAGTCAGTAGCTTCACTTTTTCTATTCCACAAATAGAGTTAACCTGTATTTACATTTAACCTGTAGTTAACCTCTATGTTTATACTGCTGAAGTAAATATTAGATCTAGGATATTATTTATAAAAATCTTACTGTATGGTTGGATGTAACATGGAGATGATGAATGTAGATTTGAAATTCAAACTTAATTTAAACTTAGTTAATTAATTTATTTAATTAATTAACTCAAACTTAATTTAAACTACAAATAAGTATAGAATATATCAACTATCGTTTGTTGATGAGGAACTGGACACTAAACAATTAATAAATTAACATTATGTGTCGTTAAATATTTGATTTAGTTTTATGACAGTAATAAAAGAAGTTGAAATTTCTCATGCTTTAACTTATCATAATTTCTTCTTGTTGATTAATATGGTAGCTACACAGCAGTATGGTAGCTACACAGCTGTATGGTAGCTACACAGCAGTATGGTAGCTACACAGCAGTATGATAGCTACACAGCAGTATGATAGCTACACAGCTGTATGGTAGCTACACAGCTGTATGATAGCTGCACAGCTGTATGATAGCTACACAGCTGTATGATAGCTACACAGCAGTATGGTAGCTACACAGCAGTATGATAGCTACACAGCTGTATGATAGCTACACAGCTGTATGATAGCTACACAGCTGTATTGCAGCTGTGTCTCTAAACAATAGACTCTTATATATGAGGTGATAATATTCATATATTATAAACATTACACGGTATACTGGCTTCCTAATATTGGTAACTGCGTTATATACCAGAGGACTTTTGACAATTTCTATTATTGTTCTCATTGCAAAATGTTGTACCGTTAACAGGAGCCATCAAAATCAGACTATTGATGAACAATTTAAGACAGTAATAGTCAATTTTATTTCTTTACAGTAACATCATCAGTAAGTATACACATGATTATATTATAAAAAGTTCATAAGAAATCATTAGTAAAGAGGTTACGCTCTGAGTAATTCATTTTACTAGATCAGTTCTTTGCCACCTTAGGATACTCTACACTGTTATTACTAACTATAACAATACCGAAGATAACCCAATTACTTTTTATTACCGCATTAGCTTTGCTCTAGAATATCAATAACTATACTACTTGTGTAGACTCTATCAGATCTATAGTCTTTACACGACTTTATTGTTATTTAGCTCATGATTACAATTGAACTCTTCCTGTAAAGTAGTCTCGAAGACCGAGTTCGGCCATGATATATAAGTTTTCGTTGTTAATAATAATAAATAATAATTTAGTATTTTCTTTAAAATAAGAGTGATAGCTAATCTAATGGAAAAGAAAGGTCTATTTGTATCCTGAACCTTGTTAAACTGGAATTCATGGGAATAAGATGATGATGATGATGATAGCTAATCTAACGAATCATTTTGCATAAGTACTTTTATATTGCCTCACTGTCATCGTATTAAACACACCATTGCACATATAAACAAACACACATGCACTGTCCTACACAGTCAGCCTAACAATAAGTCTATAGAAATGAAAACATACAAATCTGATATAGATATCTACATTAATAATGTCACTAATATTCATTTTACCGTACATCTAATAACATAATTAAAAACAATCTCAATATAAATAATTGCTACAAATTTACAAACTGAGTATTATTTTCTATTTAATTACTAAACTAATATTAGTACGCGAATGAGTGAGTTAGCATGATAGTACTGAGTAATTTGCAGACAAGAGATAGTTTCAATGATATGTCAATGATATGTTAATCAAAATATCTTAATTTGTTTCTGGAATTTGTTCAATAAAAGAAATCCATCAAAACCAAAGATAAGGTCCAAATATAAAGGGAATGAAATATAAATGAATCAATATTAAAAGTTGAAACGTACCGGCTCAATTAACCAACCACACTGTATCTCCTGTACGTAACGGCTGGTGACCTAGTTAGTAGAAAGCTTTCTAATAAAAAAGAAGCATTGGGCTCGACACCCGGCCGGCCTATCTATATGTGCGGGAGTGATAGAGACGTAACAGTTAGTTTATAGCTGTTAACGTCAGCGAAACGACAGATGATAGACAAACATCCCTTACATATTCTCTGTTGTTCTTAAACACATAGTTGTATACACAGTAAATAAATATATACATAACGATAGTAGTACAAGTACACACCCACACATTTACACATACTTAGACAAACATAGGCATACAAGCAGTAGCAAGTACACAGACAAGAACACATAGAAGTGTAGCACTTTTTAAGCGTGTGAAAGCAACTCGTCTACAGTAAAAGCTTGCATCACTTCAATTGAATCATCTAACCGCATAACGGACACTGGTAGTATCAAATAGAAAGCATACTAATTCATAGCAATGATTTTTGTGATGAGACACAATATAATTTTAAAACAATCATAGTAGATTCACAATATGATAATGATATGGCATAGTCTCTTAGAGATAAATGCACTAGAGTTAAAACCCATATAAATATAGATATGGAGCTCACAAGAGGTATTTACGAGCCCACAAGAGGTATTTACAAGACTTTATTGTCTTCGTATAAATTCTCAAAAATTCTTCGAACTTTTTCCGTTGAATAACATAAAACTCTCCAGAGCTTAACGTATACATGGGTTGCATTCCCTACAAACGTCTATCATTTTCAAAACGAATTTAGGCCAATAATTCGTACATAAATATTGGAAATTTTACTCACTCTAATATATATATATATATATATATATATATATATATATATATATATATATATATATATATATATGAAAGTTTAGATTCACAGATTATATTTTTCCATTTACGTTACATCTACCATGCATCATGCACTTACAACTGCTCTGAATATGTCAGATTTCCTGTCAAACATATTCAAACTCTATTACAATAGGGCTTAGATCTAAATCTTGGATTTAGGCCCGACAGTTGACGCACTTTACAGATCAAAGCGCTATTATTTCATTGTATACATATGATTTTTTCTTTATCAGGCACGTCCCTGACATCTTCCAACGACATTAATTTGATCCACTTTAATTATTTCATCACAATAAAAATTTTATCTAACTTTATATTACACTGGCGACATAAATGCAAATTATTCTAACTGCTGGCAAATTCCTATACTTGGCCAACATAATATATTTCTAGAGCTGCAAAAATAAGATAACTTGTATCTGAAGTAAAATAATAAAAAGAAATGTAACTAATAGACTTTTAACGTAGAAAGTATTCAATACCGCAACCACTACTATACATTACATTTTACATTTGCAAGCTAATCGGATAAGCAATACATGATATGAACAGACAGAAGTTTCAAAACATGATATGCATCAATCAATAAAACAATGAAAAAATAAAAAATTACAAAGTTAAACAATGCATGCCTACATTAGCTTAGACTGCATATACTATTCAACGAAGCTTAGGTATAGATAAATGTGTGCAACAATATATACACAACGTGTGCACAAATAGAGGTAATACACAAATATACATGTCAAGCACTGCATCTAACTTATGACAAAAGTTATTTTTATTAGTAATTTTTATTTTTTAGTCAATCAATCGAACACTTTTATAAGCACACTCTTAATGAAATCTTAGAAGCGCTCACTTTAGTGCTCTACACTGTGTAGTGCCTGTGCTGGGCGACAAGTAGTATCTTTTGAGAAATAATAACTGGGGAAAGTGTCTACATTAAAATTGCCAGTTATACATTTAGCTTATCTCATAAGTGCAAGCAGAGAGTTGTTCAACTAGTTACTGCAGACATCTAGAGTGTGTGCTAGTAAATATTAATCGACTAACTGATTGCACCCACATCAAGTGAGATCAGGCACAAGCCCACACGTACACTGTCTTCAAAATTAAGATCCTATAAAATATAATCTTACAGCTTAAGTAAAACTAAAAGAAAGACTCTGCCTAGTGTGAGCAAGTAGTATATGAGTATTACTTTACGCCTCAAGCATCAGTGGTTTAGTTGTTCATGGACACACAAATATGAACATCTTTTCTCAAAAATCTCGCTTGAACTAGTTCGATTTGCGCACGAATTTTTACAAGTATGCACCCATACATTAACACATACATGAAGCACATACATAGATATATACTATTGTCACATGCATGTACATATGGACGGACACTTAACATCACAAAAAGAAATATACAAAACAATATTAACATCCTATTCCTCACCTAAAAAGGTCATTGCACGGATGCCTTAGTTTGTCTAGTCGATTTGTTAATAAAGCATAGCAGGGTAGCAATTTAGTAATAGCAGCACACATGCACATAGCAACAGAAATAGATATCTTCAGTCTTAAAACATGGAGATATCTGAATCGAGCCAAGTCAACTAAAACTGAATAGAGATAAGGCAGAGTTGTAATATGCTTGCATCGGTATTTCGATTGTTAATGAGAAAGCTAGTGAGATTCAAATTTCTGGAGGTATCTGTTCCTTATGAAGAACACTAGAAGACCTTAGAGTCACTGTAGACCGACATGGAGTCTCTTGTATGGTGCAGTCAGCAGTAGACTAGACTACCTCAACGACTTTTGCTTTCATTCTAGTAAAGAAAAGATTATAATTAAGACCTTTTGCTCATACATAAAACTCTAGCAGGCTTTCAAACAAACTTAAAACTAAAATAATCAATTGCGTCTGACACAATAGTGGCCTGGTGACGTATTGCATAGTGCTGCATCAATATATAAATCTACTTATTTAATAATTATACACAGCCATCAAGCACAACGAATCAACAAAGAGGCATAGCGATATGAAATTTCACAAATGCCAGAGCATGATTTCTGCATGATATATATAACCCATACAAAAACTAATATAATCACTATAAAAAACAAATTGATATAGCTCTAGAATATGATCTCTCCGGAAAAAAACCCATTGCATATCACAATATGTATAGTCACAGAGACATAAAATGCTTTATTCTATTACTGTACATTAGCAGACATTAAATAGGACAGGCTAATCTCTAGATACTATATACACAACACTGTAACTCTAATGTTATATAACCAGCAAGTGTAGAAGTTGGAAATAATGACGACAAATTCTACAAGTCTTGTTATATTATAAGAAGAGTGGTAGAGACAGATTATCACGGAAACCAAATACAAATGGCGTCTTACGCAGCAACCAGTACTGCTGAGTACTTTGTACAGAGTGCTGAGTACTCAGCGGTTTAACTGGAACAGCAACGGATCAAGTAATCGTAGAATTGAGCGACCTTATATCAGATTAGTACAAAAGCTGCTGCAGATTGATTTCCTGCAGCAGTTGCTTGGTTGCTGCAGCGTGAGTGCCTGCTGTGGATTGATTGTACTAAATACGTATCGTAACAGAACTTTTCTTGCCCATATGAAGACAAATTAGACAATGAAAACATAGCAAGAAAAAAATAAATTCCTTGACTTATACAGTAATCGCATAAATTTATATCAATATGCCTATATATAAACCAACAGCTAAGCAGGCAGTTTCATTTTTCACTATCTTTCTCCTAATCGCCTCATCCCCATTCTCTCGACATCACACATACTACAGCCTCTACAGGTGATACAAGAAACAACTGCAGCTGAAAGGTAAACACTGTGAGGTTAGGGTCGGTGAAACCTGTACATCAATCAATCAATCAACATTAATCAAACGACCCGTCAATACATTACAGATTCAAATAACTATAATTCGCCACTGGCGAAGTCGGTAAGATACTCGACCACGGATCAGTAGGTGCGGGGTTCAAACCCTGGGCTCGCCCATCACTGACATCGTTTTCGAGTGAGGAAACTGACGTTAACCTTAGCTTTACCAGCTTTACCAATAACCAAAGCCAATTGAACACACTAGATCCTACGCATTCAAGCAGCTGATGACGAGGAGTATTCGATAATTCTCAGCTGACTACTAACATGGGTTTATTGATTGATTGCTATGTTTGATGAATTAATGCTATGCTAGGAGCTAGAGGTTTAAGCTGGTTCTAATCATAGTTTCATATCACAAGAGAACATCAGTGTCGAGTCTAAGAAATGAGCCATTCACAAACATGTTCAGCAATGCAAAATCTAACTGCTCAAAGCATAGGCTCACCCAGCAGCTGATCAACATTAATCATACAATTTTTTACTAATTCATTAACATTTATTTATTTATTTACAGTACTAATTTGTTAACATTATTACGTTATAAGTAGTTTTATTATCATAAGCAGTAGTTTTGACACTTATCAATCGATTTATCAATCTTAGTAGCCAATTAATAAATCAATATTTTGCACTAATCGCCAAACAGAAACAATCACAGATCTATGATTATTTGATACACCACACACAACAGCAAGCTGAATCACAACAATCATTAGATAAGACACAGCTGACAGATTAGGCACAAAGTTAGCAGACAAGTTATGAATGATTAACCATCAAATAAACAGGTAGTTATTGATTAGATTATATATATAGCTAAAATGTATATAATTAATTATTGATCAGTGATTTGTTAACTCAATGGTTAATGATTAATAGAAAGATACTGACTTATCAGTGTTGAACCAAAGCGTAAACAAATCACATATCAATGATTTACTACAGAGAAAACAAATCAGTGACAAATTATTAACCACCGAGTACACAAATAACTGATTAATGATTAACCATAGAGTTAACTAGTCACTCGTTAACAATTAACAGCAGAATAAAAAGCTACCTGATGATGTTTAGGAAAGATGACGATGAATTCTGCAAAAGTAGCAAGAGAGGCAAGAAAGAGAGAGAGGGAGGACCTAGATTAGAGAGAGAAAGACAGACAGAGAGAAAGTGATAGAGAGAGAGAGAGAGAGAGAGAGAGAGAGAGAGAGAGAGGGAGGATGAGATAGAAAGAAAGAAGGTTACCTAGTCATAAACTTGCTCTCTTCGTGTACAGGCATCTCAGAGCTCTTGAACTCGTTTAACTCTTTACGTATGGCCGCCTAACAACAAAATAAAACCATGCGGCTCACTACTAAATACTATAATCTTTCAGTTATCAGCTCATGACAGGCTCCAACAGTCACGGAGAATAATTCAATCAATATGCAATCAAATAAGCCTATTATTATAAAGCCATATTGACAAATTATACATTCAATATATAAGACATAATAAATACTATAGGGGAAAACCATCCACTCCTTCCTTCTGCTAGCGCATCTCTTTTATACTCCAGATATAAATTCAAGTATAGCCCAGCAATTGTTAGATTCATATGCTGGGCAATTTTAGCAGAACTTTGTAGAACTGAGACTCCCCATGTTGTGTCAGGGTTGTTTAAAAAATTGCCCAACTTGTGACTGCACGTGTCGTAGAAGGCAACTAAAGCACTAAGGGCATTCGGTTGGTGAGCGACTAGGCTCCAGAAATTGCTACAAAAATTTAAAAGAATGGAAGTCTCAAATAGGGGATTGGCTGGTGGTGTGATTTAGGACAGAGAGGATTTGAGACAGTCTATTTGTATCGCGCTCATGGTTAAACTGGGATTCAAGGGAGGATGATTATGATTGTAGAACTGAGACCTGAAGTAAGGAAAGCGGAAGACGGAGAAGAGTGGAGGCGTTATATACCATGGACCTGCCAGTAAGCAGTGCACTAAGAGAGAGAGACCTTATCTTTAGCGGTGAGACGGGTCCACGGCTTATCAGCCTTCCTGTCGTACACCTCCGCCTCCGTCACCTCCACGTAGTCACTGAACTGTATGATCTTCCTTTCCTTCAGCTCCTCCACGGTGGGTCTAAAACTCAGCTACGCATACACATGTACCATGCCCACATATAGACGTGCATACACATGCACCATACCCACGTATAGACGTGCATACACATGTACCATGCCCACGTAAAGACGTGCATACACATATTACCATGCCCTCGTATAGACGTGCATACACATTTACCATGCCCACGTATAGACGTGCATACACATGTACCATGCCCACGTATAGACGTGCATACACATGCACCATGCCCACGTAAAGACGAACATACACATATACCATGCCCTCGTATAGACGTGCATACATATGTACCATGCCCACGTATAGACGTGCATACACATGTACCATGCCAACGTAGAGACGTGCATACACATGTACCATGCCCACGTATAGACGTGCATACACATGTACCATGCCCACGTATAGACGCGCATACACATGCACCATGCCCACGTAAAGACGTGCATACACATGTACCATGCCCACGTATAGACGTGCATACACATGCACCATGCCCACGTATAGACGTGCATACACATGTACCATGCCCACGTATAGACGTGCATACACATGCACCATGCCCACGTAAAGACGAACATACACATATACCATGCCCTCGTATAGACGTGCATACATATGTACCATGCCCACGTATAGACGTGCATACACATGTACCATGCCCACGTAGAGACGTGCATACACATGTACCATGCCCACGTATAGACGTGCATACACATGTACCATGCCCACGTATAGACGCGCATACACATGCACCATGCCCACGTAAAGACGTGCATACACATGTACCATGCCCACGTATAGACGTGCATACACATGCACCATGCCCACGTATAGACGTGCATACACATGTACCATGCCCACGTATAGACGTGCATATACATGTACCATGCCCACGTATAGACGAGCATACACATGTACCATGCCCACGTATAGACGAGCATACACATGCACCATGCCCACGTATAGACGTGCATACACATGCATCATGCCCACGTATAGACGTGCATAGTAACTCAGCTACGCATACACATGTACCATGCCCACGTAGAGACGTGCATACACATGTACCATGCCCACGTAGAGACGTGCATACACATGTACCATGCCCACGTAGAGACGTGCATATACATGCATCATGCCCACGTATAGACTTTCAACAAAGTATTCCGTATAGTTACACATGACATACCACATGTTCTACATAGTTTTTCTTTCTTAGTTACTTAGTTTTTGTAGTTTTTTGTTATTTCCTTCATTCCTCTCCCAGGTTATTAGTAATCGTTGCCTTTCGATGGCGCTCCAATATCAGCCGGCGCGGATTTAAGAATAACCTCCAACACTCTGGGGATTATTTACATTCAAAGTTGTCGACACTCAGTCTTCCAAAGTGGTCGCCCACAATTTACTAACTGTGTGCAACGTGGCTTTACTTCATTCAATTAGTGCACTCAGCTTAACTGAGTGCGCTAATTCCCTTCACGTGCATACTACTACAGAAACGAAAAATTAGTTGTACGTAGTACATCTTGAATACATTTACATTCATGGACAAAAAAATACTAGCATAGCATATAGATTCCCTTTTCTAAGTCAAGCACGCGAGAATAGACTTAGAAATCCCCATAAATTCTATTAGTAATTAACATAACTATAGTTACTTTGTAAAATCTCATTTTAGTAAAACAAATAAAACTATTAGAACAAAATTCAATCCTTATTTTTATAAATTTTTACTGATTATAAAGTTTAGAACAAGAATAGAATTTTACTTCCCTAGAAGCATACATACTCAAAGCCTAATGGTGCTCCAAGTTGTCATTGATGATGTACCTTAATTGTTACTGTTACTGTCTACTTTGTCGCTCGGTAATCAGCATACCCGTCAACTTATTAACACATAAGTTGACTTCACAGCAAAGAAATTGCCTCCCCTATACATAATTTGTCTTTTGAAGTGGTTTTTGGTTGCCTTCCTTACTATAGGCATTACTCGGCTTTTACAAACCCAAGCAGACAATTACTAAATATTGTGGATTTACAACGAGTATACAGACCAATACAAAACTGTAGCACGTCCAGAATATATCTCACTTGCAGATTTAAAAATTAAATTAGATCAACAACAGAAATGGACCGATTTAAACTTAAATAATTTCGTTCAGTAAATGCTACACACGACTTACCTTTCTCAACAGCGTCTTCTTCGTTTCCTCCATCTCCCTACGTCGCTCATCAGTCGTTTGCTCTAAAAGTCGCAAATGATAAGAAAAATACAGAATCCAGCAATGAGCAATACAACTATCAATTTTCAATTTGACTGCATAACTGGCCGTCAATAGATTGAAATTAAATGGTGCACAGATTGATTAAACATAAGTAAATCTTTTCTATACATATTTCATCAAATGATAAACAGATTGTTTAAGCATAAGTAAATCTTATCTATGCATATCTCATCAAATGGTGCTCAGATTGATTAAACATAAGTAAATCTTTTCTATACATACCTCATCAGTCAATACACCTAGTACAAAATCCGATCAATATTTTCTGCAGTGCAGCACAGGTGTCCAATAGCAATATTAAGTTTGCTAAAACTGAATCAATAAACAACAGAATATGACGTGCAATACAACAACAGACACATTGATAACAAAAGAGTAGAAACGAATAGCGTTACTTACTCAACAGAATGTGTTTCTCCTCAAGCTCTTCTTGTGTAGGTCTCATACTCAGCCGTCTGCAGAAATATCGAAAAACATTTTGTTAAATTAAAGTGATTTTAACAATTTATTCAGATTGGGCTATTTTTCACAAAAAGGATGTGAAATCAATAAATTAAGTCTTTCAGCGTCAGCTGATTCAATAACAAGAATAGCACTTAGAAAAGTTTCCTGCAAATTAAGCAAATTTATAGAGTAATAAAAGTATGAAAAATATATTGTAAAATAGTAAAAGAACAATAAATAATAAAATTACTATAAGTTATAAATTTCCTTTAATAATAAATTTACAAAATTTATAAAGCAATATAATTATAAAATTATATAAATAATACTAAGCTAAATGAAGTTAACAGAATTCTATAAAGAATAAAATTGTTTTCCATATGACTAAAGAACAAGCAAAGGCGCCACGAGAAAGAGAGCAACAGAGGGGCAGTTTTAAGCAGACAATGACAGGCAGATGAAAACATGGACTTACCTACATGGAAATACTCGACAGCGGATCAGTAGGTGCGGGGTTCAAATCCTGGGCTCGCCCGTCACTGACAATCGCTTTTGAGTGACGAAACTGACGTTAACCTTGGATTTACCAGTTTTTACCGGTTATACCTGTTTAGCTTGCTGCCAATCTCCTGTCTGAATTCAGTTCTCTGCTGCTCTGAAGCCGCGGGGATGATGTTACGATTCACGAGGTCCGTGGGGAGAGGTCTGCGACTCAAGAACCTCGCCAGGCTGTCAGTGCGCTGGACCTTAGCAGCCAGTGCAGCTGCAAATATATCAGTACATGTGCACTTATACCTAAATATATCAGTACATGGGCACTTAACCTTCAGTGACTGGGCCCGTAATCCTTAGTACATGTGCACTTATACCTAAATTTATCAGTATATATGCATTTAACCTTCAGTGCATGGGCCCATAATCCTTAGTACATGTGCACTTATACCTAAGTACAAGTGCACCTAATTCTTAATATATGCGCACTTAAAACTAAGGGCATGTACTGCATGCATATTTATGCATTATATATGCACATGCAAGCATGCATATAGTATATGTAATGATTTAGCTTCTCCAGTAAAATATTTTTCTGGTTAAAAACACGCGATAGTCATTGTTAAAAATGATCACATTATAAAAAATGGCATAATTTTATGCTTATTTCAAGTATTAGAAAATTATAAATATAAGCAAGAGCAAAAGACAACATCATAAGGCCATTCCATGTTAAGGAAAGTGCATGCCGTTGAGGACTTCTTCAAATTAAAAATTATCGAAGAACAAATTCTTCGACGAATAACAAGGAACTACTTATTCAATATACATGTATAGGGCCCAGTATACATGTGCATATAAGTGCCAATAAATGAAGTACAAGAGTATTAAATTGTCTAATTAAAATCACGGTATTTTCGATATGTAATACCAAAAAGCTTTCGGGTAGTGGAATTAGGTCTGAATTCTAAGCATCACTACCAAAGCTTGGGGACAAACAAATCTCAATTATAAAGATCCTAATAGAGAGGCTACCGAAAAGAAGGTTGAAGGGGTCCACGGTCAGACAAAAATAGTGTTTGCGCTCAATAACAAAAGGATTTGCGACCCTAAACCCTTTCAAGTTTTGGGTATTACATACAACAGCAAGATGACCAATACTGGAGCCTACAAAAAAATTAAATACTAAAAATAACAAACAAAATAATAATAAATATAAAATAAAATAAATAAATGAAATAAGTAAATAGATAACCTACCAGATTCCTCATCCTCCTCCTCACTATCATCATCCTCATAGTGACCCACTCCGTTCTCTCTACCAGCTCCCTGCTCAACACTAGGCCTAGGTCTAACACAAACATCATCAACGAAAATACATGATCAAAACAATAACTAGCAAAATAGTTTATATCATCATTATCATCATCATCATCAACATCATCATTATTTTCATCATCATCATCATCATCATCATCATCATCATCATCATCATCATCATCATCATCATTATCATTATCATCATCATCATCGTCGTCATCATCATCGTCGTCTTCCCTTGAATCTCAGTTAAATAAGGGTCGGGTTTAAAATAGAGTCAAATAATTATAATCAACATAACTTACAGAATTAAATTATTCTCTGGTCTTCCAAAAGCAATTCTATGGTCTAGAACTTCAAGAATTCAATACTCCTAACACAACGAAAATATCATCACAAATATTTCAAAGATTTTGTCGCACAATATCCTCTGATAACCTCTACCAAAAGTACCATATGCAACTCATCAAATTCTATGCATTGTAGCTCTCCAAATTCCTATGTAGTATTTATAGCAGGTGATAACAGATCCTCAGCTAAAAAATATCTTAAATCAATAAATGATTCACAGGGCAAAGAACTTGCACTTACCCAACTCTGGGCTTGGGAGCAATTCTGGGGGGAGCTCTAGGCGATCCCTTCCCCCCACCCTGCACCTCCCCCTCTCCTTGCCTCTGCTGCAGCCTCTGCTCCAGCTGTCTCTGGAACTGCTCGCGAGTCTTCCCGCCCTTCAGAGCACTGCGCACCGGCACACGTCTCAAGTCAGGCTCCCTCACAGGCACCTCCTCGTACTGTCCCGGCACTATAGGCACCGTGCCTCCCAGGTGAATCTGAGGCATAGAACCCCCAGTCGTAGCCTGTGCGTCCAGCAGAACGTTGCCCTTGTGTCGTGGCGATGCTCTCCCATCCTGCCCTACTACGCCAACCTCCGCACCGAAATGAGCGTGCGGTACTGAAGCGTCTGTGCGAATGTTTGGGCGGGGCAGAGAAGAGTATGACACGGAGTTTCCTGCTGGCATCGGAGCGTACGAAACACTGTTAGGATCTCCGTGCTCTTCATATGAAGCATGTTCTGCCAGATTAGACGTCAGCGGCTGATGATATGGAGGGATCCTAGCAGGATACGGAGGAGGCTGAGGGCGGGGCAGGGAACCGTATGATACGTTGCTGGCGGGACTATCATGCGAGCGGGGCAGTGAGGCATATGATGGAGATGGATTGTTTATATTTCTACTGCCAATAAACGTAGAAAGATGCGGCTTGGAATCTTCGCCGTACTCTATGATTAGTCTCGTTGTTCCTTCTGCTACCGACACCTGAGCACTTCCACCAGGCTCCGTCCTGCCAGTGGACGAAGAGATTAGTACACCAGAAGAGTCGTATATAGGAATTGATATTACTTCGGGCTGGCCACGCTGATTAAAAGTAACGCTTGATTCATTTTGAACAACAACATTCTCCGGGTTCTTTCCTGTAGACATTTGGCCCGTATCTTCACCTGTGTTTGCGCTAGAAGTGCTATTCTTTCCACGACGAAGACTGGCGCGAGGTCGAGGCATGGGTGGAACAACAGAGATAGGATTGTGTTGTGATATGTCGAAAGTATGCAACTCTACAAACAAATTCCAAAAAAAAATTAAATAAAATCCAGACTTTATGAACAGTGGAAATGTAAAATTAAATGATAGCATTCTATCCAAAGCTTTAATAATTACACACATGAATTAAGTGGACATAAGACTGCTATTATTTCCTGACACACAGTCTGCATTTCAAGTAATTATTAAACTATCATACGCGAGTTTGTATTAATGCGTCAGGGAAGGCATTTTGAGTTTCAGATGTGGAAGAAATTATGACGGATGAAATTAAAAATATTTTTCACACAGCTCTCATCTAAGCACACACACCAATCAAAATCAAATAGACTAAGTTAAACAGACTTTAGAGTTTTCAAATGACAAAAACTTGTAGAAAGTTGCTAAACAGGCAGCCCTATCAAGGAGCCGAACAGCATAAGAATCAATTCTTCCCTGTAAAAATTGTTCAAATTATTCTAAGCATCAGAGTGTTTCAGATAGAGATTATATATAAATCTAATCCAAACCTGATGACGGCAGATCTTGTTTTGATTCGATACTTTCCTTGTTGACAGCAATATTGTTCATGTCAACACTGCCATCACCACGGTATCCATTTCTGGGACTATTCTCAACGTTATCCTGACTCATTTCGTGCGTGGGGCTGTCCTGGTTGCCCGTGAACAACTGACGTACAGGCGGCTCGTTGAAGGCAGTTCTCTCCTCCTCCTCCTCTTCTACAGGAAATTCTGTTTCCTTGACACCTCTCTCAGTGTAGGTAGTGGTTAGCACGGCTGTAGTTTGAGTCACTGCCGACGGGTGCTCCATGGAATCTTTAGGATACAGGGCACCAGACTGTGCAGGTTTAGTGCCAAGTCCGTTGAAATGAGTCACTGAAACGATTTTTAAAAAAAATTGAAAATTTATCGTAAATGCGAGCAATAGCTACAACAGGTAAATGTGTATTAATTAACAGAAAGTTATTTTCAGTGATGCAAATTAAGACCACAGACTGATTTTTAATTATTCATCAATATAATTACAGCAACGAATTTAAATTATCATGCATGAATAAAAGAACATAAGTTTAAACATATATTTAAATTGCATAAATAGAACAATCTAACAATCATGATGATTTTAAAATTTAAAATTTCAACAACCTGCTAATTTTAGACTCAAGATTCTACAATTAAATTACAATCTTGACGCATGAATGCATTAAGAATAAATGTATATTAAATGTATATTAATTAAAATAAACTTATTTTCAGTCCTGCAAATTAAGACCACAGACATTAAAGATACAATAACTGATGATAAACTAGCAACAACAAAATCGTAAGAAATTCATTTATTCATCAACATAATTGCAGCAACTAATTTAAATTACCATGTGTATGAAAGAACATGTCTTTAACATTCATGTATATTTAAAATTTTAAATAGTTTTTATTTTTTATTTTTTCATTTAATCCTCCAATCAAGGGGATTTTCAAATTAAAAATTTCAACAACCTGCAAAATCAAGATTCAACGATTAAATGAACAGCTTGACCCATGAGTGCTCTATACAGCTAAACCACGAGAACCATAGATGTTATAGATAGTATTCAAGTATTGTTAACTATCTGGACGACCTGGATATAATAGAGATAGTAAATTAAGCCCTCAAGCATCACACCATGACATTAGCTGCCTGTCAATTGATGGACCTAAACGATAGATAGTAATATTTAACCAGTACATATTGACTAAAAAATAGTTTAAAACTTGTCTTGGCTAATTATAAATAATCATTTACGATTGGGTATTTTAGTGTCTGAACCCATAGAAGTAACAAAACCAACATTTTTGCAGGTTTCTTATAACTCAGTTGATATTCACTCCAACTCACCTTTCCAATTATCATATTATGAGCATCAATAAATTATCTGCTTACTGTTGATGACGTAAATTAATAAAGCAAAAACTACAATTACTTTCTTCAATCTTTCATATTATAATAACTACTACTGCTACTTAAGTAGTGCAAATAATCAACAATCAATTAACATTTTAATATACTCACTGACAAATAAATTAAAGATTCCAGAACACAACATTGCAGATCTTTTAATCAATCAAGAGAAATTTCACAGTATTATATGAAGAAGAAACGTTAATAAGCAGTCAGTGAAAAGTTAAGAAAAGTGTACAAAGTCAATTTTTTGTAAAACACTATGTATATAGAAAAACAACAATATTGACTAAACACTACCTAAACTAAAAAAGCAACATGAAGTCTACAGGTGTAGAAAAGCACACTTCAACGTTTAATTTTAAAAATTACCCTTGGGAAATCAAAGATGCTGGCAAATTAACATGGCAGTTGCCATACTCATCTGTGAGTAATAGAGACCTACAGATTTATGATACGAGTAACTGAACCTTTAATGTTAAATCTGTGGAATCTAGTTGCCATCAAAGCAATATTTATAAGAAGTAAAAATATAAGGATTAATGTAACACATCAACAACAACAACATACAAGAACAAGTTGGCAGCCCTCAAAAGTTCAATAGAATTGCCTTTTAAAACAAACACTATTAAAACTTTTCAGATTAGTCACTCAACACAGCATTGCATAATAGAAGGAAAAACTTTTTACATATATCAGAAATTAGTAATTTAGAAACGGTAAACTTAACATAATCAGAAATAGAGAATATTCATATGCAGGATGCAGCATAAAACTGGTCCTATTTCAATAGATCAATATTTTCACTATCAGTATCAAATTAAACTTGTTTTGAGATCATTTTAAGGTTCAATTATAACCAAAACAATAAATTTTCAAAACTACAAAAAGTCAACAGTGCCATTTTACAATTATATCTCAATGTTTGTATCCATTTGCAAGAATTAACCGAGATCATTTTGCTTTCTTTACAAGCAGATAAAACAGACATGATAAAGAGGCAGAAGTACAATGCCTGCATTCAGCTGCTATGCATAACTCTAACTTTTGTATTAAACCAATGATTTACCTTAGTGACGATTGCTTAATAGATTGTTTTATTGGCCCTGTCAAGAGTTTCCTTCAATTGCTAAATAAATACTATAGTCAAATTCATACTAGTCAATATATCTCGTCAAACAATATAATTTAGCAGATTCAAATAAGAAAAGTGTATCAGGATTTTAAATGCCCATGGAATATATCATCAAATTAGTAGTGCAAAAGGAAAAAACAAAACAAAATGTTAATCGTTTTTCATATATTTATACTGCTAGAAAAACATAAGACCTGATGCTAGGCTAACGTTACCCATTAATTTCTACACGAGACATATTTCAGCACAGCATACCAGCATAAAACAAAACTAACAGATATGATTTTTCAATTCAAAACTGTAAAAAATGCTGCTGTTCTAATACATACCAGAGGATCAAGTAAAACTAATCCTACATGACACCAACTATAAGTGTACCAGATGCTAGATAATGGAGTTTTAAGTATTCCTATAGGGGCCAGTTTTTAAATGCTGCACCCAGTAGCATCAATTTTGAAAAGTTCATGCTGTAAGTAGAAATTAAGAAAACAATGAATACAACACACATGCAGTCACTTATGCCACCTATCTTACCAAAGATCTGCTTAAGTTCTTCTACAGACTTTCTCTTCATCACTGGTAATACTACAGGTGCTGAGCCAATGCTGTCTCCAGAGTGTTGCGATCTTGGCATCGTGCCAGCATTGTTCCTAGTATTACTTGAAGATACAGGGTCCACATATTCTGCAGTATTACCTGACACTAACTGAGTCCTACTATCCACACTAGCCTGAAGTGACTTAGGTAAAGTAGCAATAGAGCCAGTGGAATTCACTATCATTACTTTAACAGGTTTAGCGGAATACTCTCTTAGTTCTCCACTTGGCTCCATGCCAATAACACGAACATTGGAAGTTCTTAATGGCTCACAGTCTGATTTACCCACCCCAGTTTGATGAACCTTATGATCATAATCTATATTTGTAGAATTAGAAGAACCTGGAATTGCGACAGTTGATTTGTCTAAGAATTGCATTTTAAAATCTAACACATTTTCAGTATTGACAGCTGGAACTGTGGCAAATTTAGTCTGTTTCTCTTCTTTAAACTTCTGCAGATTATTTCTACATTCAAAATCACAAATCTCTGCTCTATTACCGCCTACAACACTACTGACGCAATTCTGTGAACCTCTATCAGGTGTCGTAACATTCCTACTCTTAGATGCAACGATGTTTTGACCATTATTAACAACATTGCCTCCATTATTTTTAATGTTCATATCGCTATCAACAATCGTTCTAGAAACTCTGCCACGTCTTACTCCTACGTCGGCAACATCTCGAGAAGTTGCTTTGTCTTGCCGTTTATCTCGAATGATCTCGAAGGCCTGTAAATTAGCTTCAGGGGTAGAGCACATTAGTATTTTATCAGAAATTGGAACAAATGTTGGCAATCTGCCAGAATCATTGCGTAAGGGACACTGTTCATGATTAGATATAGCAATAGATCCTCTAGTACAATCATCATCATCATCAACGTCGTTTGATGATCGCTGCTCAGTACCGCCATCTAGATGAATAATTCTAGCAACCCCACCCACACTGGTTGAGCAACGTGAATGAGGAACAAGAGCGCTGGGGTTGAGGAAGGCGTTGCTGCGCTTCACGATACCGCACGAGAGGCTGGAGCGCTCCACCTTAGAGCCAGCTTAGAATCCAGATCCAGCAAAGTAATCAAGAGTAAAATATATATCAGTACTTGTATAAATAGAATATTATGTTTTCATAATTTTACAATATTAAATGATTGAACATAAAAGACGGGACCTAACATTAACCGAGAGATATTAGCCAGGAATATAATTAATCTACAGAAGAAGATACATAAGGTTTGCATTTAATATTGGATTTCATTCCAAATGGAAGCGTGCCTAAAAAGAAATCGTTCAGTCAATCGAAAATACAGCGGCTCCTAAGTTTGAAGTTAAAATTTAGTAAATCCTCACTTCCATGCCATTTAAAACAAATTGGTTAAGGACAGTATTGTGTATATTATTATTCTCATGTACAGTACATTGTGCTTCATCGTATTGTGCACAGACAATATCGCAGATATCTCAGAGTTGAAGAAATTTTAATCATCTCATTTTGAAACAGTGTACATAAACCACAATTAAGCTAACATCATTACATCATGACAACAAATCACATACCTTCGACATGTGTTTCATCTCCCTGCAATGCCGTCGAAGCAGACCCCCCAGACGTGTCTTCATTATTCTTAGACTCTACACTGTTACCTGCCCCTCCACCTGTCGCAGCAGAAGAACTAGCTCCACCAACAGCTCCAGCAGCTAAACTAGCATCAGCTGCAGTCGTATCAGCAGCTGTGGAGTCTCCTGCTGAAGTAGAGTTTCTAGCGGCAGGAGGATTATATGGGGAAAGAGAGATACTGACATCGTGAGAGGTAAGGCTATAGGAAAGATCAACAGGCTTGGGTGAGTATAGGAGAGGCAGGTGGGGCAGGCCGTGACCACTGTTTGCCGGTTGATGGGGGTAGCCCCCGCTACCAAACCCAGAGGCTTGCGTTGAGCCCCCCATGGCTGAAAGTTCTTCTTTCATATCTATGATATTTAAACAATCTTCTTCTTCAGTGCATTGCCAAGTGGCAGGTTCAAGGTACATATTCATACTCAAAGTCTGTTTTCTCGCTCCAAAAGAGCACTCCTAAGATCAACAAGTTAATCCCTTCACAAAGTCTATGCCTTATTGATACCTTATGTAGCCAATAGCTTGGGAAAAATATGGCTTCTGAGGTGGTTTTCCGTTGCCTTCCTCAGTTAGGTGGATTAATTACCATTTAATCCTGGGGGATAATATTCCATGGCGAGGTGGGTCCCCTCTTGCCATCCTCAGCTCCTGCCTTTAGTCGCCTCTTACGTACACGCGGTAGATTGTTTGCAGTTGCCCTATTCTGCAGTGGTCCAACCACACCCGAGCACAACACGGGTTGGATTATTGTTTAGTTATTTAAACAATAACAAAACATTTTCTAAACAAATACTTTTTTAATTTACAATATTTTTTTTTTTTAAACTGGCAGTACAGAAGCTCTGAAGATCATACAAGAATAATTTGTCCAGAATTTTTTCTGATTTCACAGATCAGACTGTCAAACTATGAAGCACTATACAGTTATACATTTTTAAATATTTTAAACCTAGGCTGTTAAGTAACAAAACTGATGCTGTTGAACTAACATAAGAACCTTAGAAAACCTTTTTACTCTGTTCCACACATAATAAAAACAAAAATAACAAAACATAAAAATCAAAAATATGAGCCTCAAAGTCCAGAGTAAGCAATTTTTCTGCATGCAATATATCATCCGTACACTCCTAATACTCTCGTTGGGTCCAGGCCACTGCAGAATAGAACAACCGTAAACTGCAAGTGCCAGAATAGGAAACTAAGCAAGAAATGGAGAAGGCAATGGGAAAACACCTCAGAACCCATAATTTTAGCTATAGGCTATATTAAATGGTGGAGATAGCGTACACATTTGTTAAGAAATTAACTTTTTAAATGATGGAATGACCTTTTGCAGCATGACAAGAGCATGTGAATAGAAATTTGTATCTTGGACTCGCCACGTGACAAAATACCAGAGAGAGACAGACATTCTCCTACTACCAGCTGTGCACACGCAAGTAACAGAAGGACACACACCAGCTATGTCATCACTCGACGCAAACTTCTTGTGATGATTAAGATTTGGGCTGTAGTCAATCTCTCTGAGTACACCTCTTTGTATCAACTCTTCACGCGTTGATCTAACTGATATCTGTCGCTCTAGATCTATCAACAACAATTCAATACATTTTACTACACAAACATAGAAAATAACTAGTAGCTAATACCATGATCTGATGGCTCTAAGATGTTCTGGCATATTGTTAAAGTTCAAGTTAATTTATCTAAATAGTTTACACATTTAATATTTACCGAAAACTGATGGGAGTTTGCTAGTTATATTAAAATGATTAAGATATATATCATAACTTAATGGCACAGTTGGTAGATCATATTCTTGATCAGCAGGAGATATCAAGTTAATATCCTAATCCAGCAGCTTAAAACAGTCTAACTCATTGTCCTTGTAATAAGTAAATAGATATTGGACTTAGCATAACATAAAGTTACATTATATGCTTACATACAACTTTCCATTGAATAAATCGAGTGATCCTCATCTAAACACGGTTGATATTACACATTTCATTCAAAACTCAAAACCGATGCATTGTAATGAATACATATTAATATTACGTACTTATAGCTTGTTTCTTAATCTTCTCACTAGTTGCCTTCTTCTTCTTCTTATTGCTATTCGTCCACTTCCATGGAACTCGAAAGAATCTACTCCACGCAGCAGCAAACTTGTTTTTCTGCTCTGATGAGCCGCTAGCATCACTTGATACTGATGCTGCGTCCATAGCTAGCTCCTTCAGACAACTAGTCAATCAAGCAGTCAAAACAAATATCAATCAGAGCCTTAGGCTGCATGTAAGTCTCATGCGCTTAAAAAACTTACAGTAGCATTATTTCTAAGCTACTCTAGTGAATAAATTATGCTATTACATGGTAGCATAATTGATTAGCAGCATCATTCTCTATGATGGCTCATATACATGTATATGTCAGATTAACAGCTACTTCAATATGATAACTAGCTAGTGCTACAAAATGCCTGGTTTATAGAAAGAATAAATGTTAAGTTAAATTTACTATTAAGAATTGCAAAAAACTGGGAACTTCTCACATCAATTTAGATCACAGTACTATATGCAAGATTAACTGAACAATCCCATAAAGGCCATATATTGTATGAATTTGCATTTAGCAAAACAATTAAATCGATGAAGATGATTATTACATTTTCTTCCTACATCATTTATGTTACCTAATTACATCATTTATGTTACCTATAAGTTTCTGTTTTTGTTTATAAACAAAATCAGAGACAAGTTATCGCTGCAACTTATCCTTATATAGTATCCTCACACAGCAGAAATTCAAAATGTGATGCAGCTTTTATAATTTATGCTAATTAGTAAATTGAAAACTATCACTTCAACTACAAACAGATAACTGTTATAACTCTGAATTTCATATAACTTCAGAACATAACTTTAAGTATATATTAATTGATAATAGTCTCAATTTGACAATACAATTATTGTATTATATACAATTATTAAATATAACTATTATTACTAAATATTCATATAACTTCAGATCATACCTTTAAGTATCTAATAATTGATAATAATCTCAATTTGACAATACAATTACTGTATTATTACAATTGTTACACAATTACATATATTGTATTTGACAATATAATATATTAGACAATTTTCAATAAGTTGGTTTTATTGGTAGAATATAGTTCAGGACTCAAAAAAACTTCAGAAACAAAAATTGATTTGCCCTGACTTATAAATAATATACTGCATCTAAGGAAGCCAATATAATTTTAAAAACTTGTTTCTATGTTTTATCTTTAGTTATTTTAAATTAGTATGCATGATATTAATTGTAACAATTGTTACAATTTGCCTTTAACATAATATAACTTTACTTTTAGTCATGATTGGCTGGAGCCAGGGGCGATGTTGGTAAGATATTTGACTGCGGATCAGTATGTGCGGGATTCAAATCCTGGGCTCGCCCGTCACTGACATCGCTTTCAAGTAAGGAAACTGATGTTAACATTGGCTTTACATTAGCATTAGCTTTATTATCCTGAAGTAATTCACTATCGCTATATTTCTCTCACTTAAAGCTCTCTCGTGTTTTAGCTAGTGGATGGTCCAAGGTACACATTCCTACTCATAGCAAAGACAATAGTAAACTTTAGCATAGATGCCAAATTAGAAAATAAGGCTTTTGGCCATGTTTGCCTTCGCCATTGACTTCTTGCAGTGGCTTCGACACAACCCGAGCAATTTATAATAAAAACATTTTGTTATACCTTATATAAAAGAATGCTTTACACTTAACACTACTAATTAATCCATCTTCCACAGTGCCATTCAACTAATAGAAAATCACATAGAATTGGAGTAGTTGTTTAACATGTATATAATTGTTGGATTGTATAGCCATTACTATTAGGACTGAACATGAGATCGAGATGGATAGTACTTTAAGCTAAAATAGCATAGAGCTGCACTGATATTCGCTACGTATATCACGAACTACTAATTGTGCACAATCGCAAAGTAGACCGATATGGGTGTGAATATATATCGATAACTGACGTCACTATATTTAAAAAATTCATATGGATCCAGTTTTACCAAATATATATCTACAAATTTGCAGAAATCTTTACAGCAATCTTCGAAGTACTTTTCTTACTAGACTAAAATATTTTAGAAACTACTGTTATACATAAAGCATAAATATCAGAAATACACGGAAGACTAACCTTTATTAAGGATAGACTCTGCTAGGTATTATAAGACATTTGATGGTCAACTTTAACAACGACACTAGACAATAAATTGTTTTTAATGAAACATTCAATACTATTAGGCGTCTAAGTAAATATTTTTATTTAAATATTTAAAAAATGAGAAATAAATATTTTGTTTTCTTTAAATTTCTATTTATTATTTTTGTTCGCCACAGCATAGACTTCTAAATT
This sequence comes from Enchytraeus crypticus, assembly GCA_905160935.1. Lineage (NCBI taxonomy): Eukaryota > Metazoa > Annelida > Clitellata > Enchytraeida > Enchytraeidae > Enchytraeus > Enchytraeus crypticus. Next base: position 320,060 of record CAJHZI010000507.1, read on the forward strand.
TCATTTCTGATATTTGAACTAAGCGTTTACCAGTATAATTTTAAATTTATCCAGGAGAGAAAGAGAAACACTTACAATGTTTAGTTTCAGTACCAGTATCACTAGTCAAAACTTTGTGAACAAGGCCAGAACAACGGCTAGACACCTCGAAATCAAGGCCAAGACCAGACCCCTTCGGACTACTTTAACTATAACTTGCAAAAGATAAAGTTTAATTAATTAATCTACGCATAGGCCTATAACTATTATAGTTAGATTTTTTTGACTACATTTTAAATGTAACTACAGGTCCTACATTTTAGTTAAAACTTAAAATACGCTTTTTCGTAGTAATAAAAACTTTTTTAGTTAGGCCCTATATAAGCTAAAATGTATATTTGTAGTTATTCTACAAGAAACGTTATATAGTGCCCATAGGTAGTTTTGGAACATTTTATAAGTGCATGCTGTATCCGCAAACTTCAGTGCAATGCTGTAGGTTAAACGAGCAGTAGGCAGTAGGCCTAACGTATCGTATAAAATAATTACAAGTGCCTATAACAGACCTGTTTGGAATTAAAAAAATTTGTCTACATTTTGTAAAGTAATTCGTTTTAGCACTTATAAATTCCTAACGTCAAGCAAGCATGTTAGTAACAATTGAACCGGTCAACTTTGCAAGATTTCATTGGACAACAATATTTAACTTTTTGCTGGTACCGTGGATCCAAACATGACCTTTAGATCAAAGTACTATATGCAAGATTAACTTAACAATCCCATAAAGGCCATATAAGACTAGTTTGGATGTGCCGAGTTCAAGAATCAAAAACCATTTTGTTCTAACTCGTAACGCTTTTAGGTATGACAAGACAACATTTTTGAAAATTTAGTATAAAAGCAATTTTACATTTGCATGTTCACGCAACATTATTCGATGTTTAAAAATGTCTAAAACTGCTTAGGATGCGACTTTCTTTTATTGCAATAGTAGGCCTATTATCGCTTTAATGTCCAACAGTATGCAGCCTGCATTGGCAGGTTCGACATTCCTTGATATCTTTTCTCCATGGCACGGATGTCCTGGTGGAACATTTCTCGGTGTTCATGGCTGACAGCTCCAAGTTTCAGTGGAAAGATATCCAAGTTACTTTATATAATAAATGTATCATAACAATTAGACGACATATGTTGCATCCCATCATCCCCGTGGAATGATAGGACTGCAGCAGCCTCTTCATATGTCAACATAGTCCACAGATCGCACTGTTTGAAAAAAATCCAGACCCTAGAGTAGCAAATCAGGCAAAAACAAGAGTTGAAATTTTTCTAATATGTATAGCTAGACTGCTGTTGCGAATTTACCGGTAAAAAGCTCGGTTCGTAAAACATACGTATTTCTTTTACGCGAGCGTTTAACAAGAGGAAAGTTATTCTCATTGATACGTGACAAACTATCTATTAATTTTTTAAAATAGATTTAGCAACATCATCGCTCTCTTAAATATTAGACCATTCTCAATTTTGCAGATCAGTGAGAAAACTGTCTATATTTTTTCGGCTATATATTCTTACTGAAGGTCGATCACAGTTCTTCACTTGCAGGTTTGTTTTATTTGTTATTATTATTAAATTAGCAAAGTGGTCTGTAATATCAGTGGCTACTGTTAACGACTAAAATATTGTAATCACAATTATCTTTACTGCCCAATGTACTGAACACATGATCAATTAGGCTTGACGTGCTCTCTGTGCACCTGGTCGGAACAATACTGAACGGGGTAAAATAAATGCTCACAGGGTAGTTTGTCTACTTAGCAGTAATATTATATGGGTCATAATTAATCAAATTCAAATTCCAGGGGCGGAACCAGGAATTTTTATGGAGGGCGAATTATTTATTTGAATCTGTACACATTTTTGCTTATGCCACGCCATTTTTGGGACATCAGACGCAACCAAAAAAATGCTGTGGGGGGGGGGGGGTAAAAGTTGTTCAGTACTGCGCTCAACTCATAAAGTGAGTGCATCCCCGAATCTCAAACCCCCCCCCCCCATACCCGTACTAAACTCACATATAAACCTAAAATGCCAAAAATCCTACATTAGTTTTGGAAAAAACAGGTTAATTTTTTTCACCTTCGAAGAATTTGAGCGGATCAGGATGAATTGCAAAAGTGATCTAATTTTTGCGGTGAAGGGGGCTTGAACTCCTCCCAGTAAAGGCTGTTTGCACCACTCCGGGACAGAGTTCACATTTTTTACTCACACTCTTTTTTTCCTCTTATACAGTGAAAATTGAGGGTCAACAGTTTTTCGGCCCCCATCCATTATTCAGGGCTCCAAGTATATCATATATGGGCACCTAGTGGGGCCCATATTTGAAAAAATCGAGCAATAGAGGAACTGAGTTCCCTCTCGTACCCCCTCCCCCAACCACTGAACTTTCAAACATATTTACGCATAGAAATTGCCATAGAATCAATGAAAATATAGTTAACAATTTTTGTATCGCCAAGCCTAAGAGGGGCCCAGCCCCCCTATGGATCAGCCACTGTCAAATTCATATAACCAATAATGAAACTCTTATTTAGAGGTCTGTGTTTTGATAGAAAATCACAAAATAGATTGACAAATTCACGAGAAGGTAACCTGGGAAGTCTATAAAAACAGTAGAAACGAACTTCGGAAGTACCGACAGAAATATCAACTAGCCTATAACATATTCAGCGAAATCATTGAAAGAATTAGTAATTGAAGAAAGAAGCGAAGAAGAGTATAAAAATATAGATTCATATAGTTACATAAAGGGATCTTCCACAGAACATACCTGTAATTTGCCTTACATGAAAAATCCATTCCTGTACTAATAAGATGCTTTCTTACAAGTGTATGTTAAATCCCTTATAAGTCAAATTCATACATGACATGTACAGTATTTTCAGAGTTCGGGTTCGGTTCGGTTCGTTGAAAATGAAAGTTCGGTTCGGGTTCGGTTAGCAGTTGACAATTTGAGAGTTCGGTTCGGTTCGTTGAAAATGAAAGTTCGGGTTCGGTTCTAACAAGGGTTCGCGTTCGGTTCGGGTTCGGCTTGCTTTCCAACTGGCAAGATTTCGATTCGAGTTCGAAATGGTTTGGTTTGGATAATGTTGCAACTGTTTAACTTTACTTATAATAATCATGGTTATGACAAACATGTTTACAATGGTTTATGGTAAATATGCTTAAAAATTCATTAAGTCATAATAGCTGCCACATTTTTTCATCTGGGTAAAAATATGACAATGGATAAAGGAGAGAAGTGGTATTTATTCCTGTACATTTCTTAAAATATTTCAAGTTGACCAATAAATGTTTAGAATATAGATATTTAGCTTTATTATTGTATCTGAAATAGTCTCCTTGATTATAACAAGCAAATAGAATGCTTCATCAATGTTTAATTTTTTTGTCACTTTAGGCCTATACATGTATATTAGATACGCAGTGGCGGATCCATATGGGGGGCCAGGGGGCCCGGGCCCCGCTTAGGCCCGACGATAACAAATTTTGAACTATATTTTCATTGTTTCTATGCAATTTCTAGGTGTATATATGTTTTAAGGGCGTTAGGGGGGTTAGGGGGGGATACAAGAGGGAACTAGAACAGTCCGGCCACCTGAAATTTTTTCAAATATAACGGAAAGGGGGGCCGAAAAATGTTGACCGTTTCACTAGCTCTCAAGTTTCACTTTAACCACTGTATAAGAGGAAAAAGGGTGGAAGTAAAAAATGTGAACTCTCTCCCGGAACAGTGGTGCAAATCGCCTTAGCTGAGATTGAGGAGCTTAAGCCCCCCCCCATATACCGCCAAAATTAGGTCACTTTTGCAATTGGTCCAGATCCGCTGAGTTTCTTCAGAGCCTCAGAGATGCCAATATTAACCTACTCTCTTCCTAAACAAATGTAGGATTTTAGGTACTTTAGGTTTTCCTCTCACTTTAGTACAGGTATGAGGGGGGGGGGGTAAAATACGGGGATATACTCGCTCTATGAGCCGAGCGCAGTATGCTGAAAAATTTTGAGCCCCCCTCCCACACAGCTTTTTTCTGGTTGCGTCACGTCCCGAAAAAGGCGTGGAGTAAGAAAAAATGTGTACACTGTTCAAAAAAAATTTCGGCCCCTCCCTTAAAAATTTCTTGGATCCGCCCCTGTATATACGTTTATAATTAAGTGGAAATATCTTGGCTAAAAATTGATCCAATAATTCAGAGACAAAGTACAATTTAGTAACATATAAATGTCAAATAAAGATGATTTGGTAAACACGTGTACTTCCATAGAAAAATGATCCTAATATACACCGTTTGCTATCAACTGACCAGTATTAAGCTTCATAATTTACCGTAGGGTTTCAAATGTTAAACTCTCAGATCAATTATGAAGTTACGAAAATAGTTATGAAATTATTGCGTTGCTATGGTGCAAAATTATTTACTCCAGATAGCCTTAACACAATATAGAATGTCATATATAATTATTTGTAAATCTGGCTGCAAAAATATTAAGGTAACACACTAAAATTAGAAAAAATTCATAATTTGAATTTAACGAGAACAAATCCACCTAGATTGAGTCAAGAATTTTCAGATTTTTATGGGATACCATCACTTGTGTCTCTTTGACATTAATCTTCATTCCATATTTCAATGCCATAGGATTCAGACTATTCATTATTTTCTGTAGGAACGTCTCGATTCCCGCTACCTTTCCTTTGTACCGCTACCATTTTAAAATATGTGTCGGAACCAGCCTCACCTGAATATATGCTGTTAGATACTGTAAGACATGTAAATGCAAAAACTAATAATTATATATTTGTATTGTTCTTACTATCTTTATTTAATGTCAGGCTGGTGAAGAAGAAAGAAACAAGAGTTTGGTTCAGTTCGGTTTGGCGAAGTCTGGGTTCGGTTCGGGTTCGGCCAGAGTCTGGGTTCGGGTTCGGTTCGGCCAGAGTCTGGGTTCGGGTTCGGTTCGGGTTCGGTCAGAGTCTGGGTTCGAGTTCGGTTCGGTTCGATCAAAATTCTAGATTTTAGGGTTCGGTTCGGGTTCGGTTCGATTCCCATCTCTAGTCTAAAGGCCTATGGCAGTGTCTATATAAGATTTTTTAAAAGAGATATTCTGCATGAATTTTTCTTGGAAGTCAAATTGGTTATATTGTCAAATATTTATGAAATTTCTATGTAGATCCAGAATAGAGATCAGAGGTTCAATAGGCGATTCTATATGAAAAGATGAAATTATTTAGCTGTCAGTTTGATTCCAAGCTGAACTGCAAGATCGTATAATATAGTGGTTTGAGATTAATTTAGCGTATAGGTGTGGGATTTAGCGCACTTGGTTTAGCACCGCATCAAATATCGTCGGGCACGGCTAGTACATGGATGGGTGACCACTTTGGACATCGAATGTTGACATGCAGCTTTGAATGAAAATTATGCCTTGGGTGATAGAAGGTTATTCTTAAGTCCGCACCTGTTGTAATTGATGAATAGGCCTAACTATGCGATTAATTAGGATCAAGGCACCACGCGTGACTATCTTATTATGTAATTTTAGTTTCTAATTAATATCTTGCTGCATGGAGTTTGCTTTAGTTTTGAAGTGCAGAGCAGAGTTGGCAAGTTTTTGTCAATACCCGGAAAAAACATGAAGACAACAACAACAAGACATACCTAGCAATACGACACAAACAACTAGACATGCATAGCAATACGACACAAACAACCAGACATACCTAGCGATACGATACAAAAAACCAGACATACCTAGCGATACGACACAAAAAACCAGACATACATAGCAATACGACACCAACAACCAGACATACCTAGCAATACGACACTAACAACCATACATACAGTACTTCGCAATACGGCTCTAATAAACAGAAAAATATAATAAAAAATAACAATAAATAAAAATATAAATTGGTCAATTTTTGAAACACTTATACAAATTAAATTAATTATAACGGCAGAATAAAATAGAATACAAGTTCAATTGTAGGCAGTGGAGGATTGAGGGGGCCCATACCTCCTTAGGTCGATTACCTGATTATGCTTAGGCTCCCCATGACAGAGTCCAATGCTCCTTCTTGGTTACACTCTGATTATTTGTTTCACTTTGTTGGTTTGAAAAATTAAAAACGCGTATTATAGTGAAATGATCAACTACATTTATTTCTTGCACTATCAATACCACATGTTTAATTTAGTCAATTTTCCATATAACCAGTCCAGTGAATGTCCGAGATTTTATTTTCAGATCTACGCGGCTTGGATTCGAACCCACGAGTGTTCAGTTCACCTCAGAAACTGTCACTTAAAACTTCATGACGTTACTCGTACGCAATCAAGACATTCTAAATAGTTTAGGCTACAGACGTTGCTAGATACGATAACTAATGAACTAAAGAAACAGTTGAACGCTTGAACGACTAAAAGTTGATAAGAGCTAATGTAACGATAGGGGCCTATAGCCAATAGGAAGTCAGTTTCCTCACTCGAAAGCCATGTCAGTGACGCGCGAGCCCAGGAGTTGAACCCCGCAAATACTAAAGTTCAACTAAGAGAATAATTAAAAAAGGTAGTCATATTATTTCTGAAGGAAAAAGGTAAGAAAATGTAAGAATAACTTATGATTTAAAGTCAAAAATGTGAACACCTTCAAGAAAAATTCGGGCCCCTTCTTCAAAAACTTCTTGGATCGGAAGGACCCGCCCCTAAAAGTAGGGAAACCACATCGGATGATCAGAATCCAAATTAGAAATAATGAATCATTTTATGAAGAGTAAAAGAGAATGTAGGCAGGAATTTTTTACTAGGGAGCTATTTGAAGATCTACTGGCCTTTTTTGCCAATTGCGTTGTTACTGTTGTCGTAATTGACTAACAATGGAAGTCGATAAATTAGCCTACCACGGGTATGGTTGAAATATCAGTGCACTGGCTTACAGTGTCATTTAATTCCCCGTAAAAGTGTGACGATTTCCTGTCAAGGTTGAACGATATAGCCAATAGGAAGTAAGTAAACAGACAATAAAAGGGGAAGGTCGGACTCAGTATGTTAAATGCTGATATTGCATTGTCGATCAATGTAACACTTTAATTTTAAAAGCATAAAATCGTTTTGAAGGTGTTTCTTTCTTATTAGAAGATAAAAAATGTTAAAATGCTTTGCATGTTATCATAGCTGCTATGGGGTAAAATTCGATAGGACTACAAATGTCAATTTAAGGAAAATTTTTAATTTTTTTTGTATTTATCATTGTGTTCAATGCATTGTTTCGAAACAACGACTATCGCCGTTACATGAGCAGTGACTTAATGACTTTTACGCAGGATCGAGTTTCATTGTCAGTTTTATCGAAGCGCCCTGATCTCTGATTGGTTGGGAACTCTAGAACATTCATTTTGATTGGGTTAAAGTAATTGGGTTTGAAAGTAATCTTTATGTTTTATGACTGTGGCTCTCCCCTAGAATAAAGCCAAATTATTTGTAAAACTTCATTCAAGAATTTTCAGCGGATAAAGGCGATCGACGACAGGAATACGACGAGTTTTCATTTGAAATACGAGCATTGCATAAATTTCTCTTCTTCACTACGATATATAGGTAAGTGTTGCATAAATTTTCTCAATATTTCTGTAGTTTAACTTCTGATATTTATTTCAGCTATGACTTTTTTAATAATCATGTTTTAGGCTTGTAGGCCTATAATAAATGTTGAAAAATCAGTTTGTAAAAACTTTTGCGTACTTTTAGCTGATTGACAAGAACTAAAGGCATTCATCAAGTCAAGCCTACATGCATTGCAGCAATTTCTCTTCTACACTACGATAATTACTTATGCATGTAGGCCTATAGGTTCTTTGTGTTGACTTTTCGCAAGTTTTGCATGTGGGCCTAATCAATCTTTTCAGAATCTAAGCAATCTTTTAATTAAACTACTGAATTGATTGACTGGCATTTACTGAATTGATAAATTTAAACATTCTCTCTCTCCTTCTCTCTCTCTCTCTCTCTCTCGCTTTAATATACCAAGTGGCAGGTGTAAGGTATAAGCTATGTTCATAAACGGAGTCTGCTCTCTAGGGACAGCCAGTCGCTAACTAAATAAGCAGTTAATTTGTGTAAGTTGCAATTTAAAAAGTAGGCTAATTAATCTACATGTATTCATGTGCATAAAATAATCTAATAATCCCATTGTCGTAAAGTAAAAAGTACTCAAGCGAAGCGATAGCTTACTTTTGTACCGTTTATCTGGGTACTTATTACTTGTAACGAAGTAATTTTCCTAGTACCTTTTGCATTTAGTTTTAGCCGGTGAAGTAAAAAAGTCGCGTTACTTTTTGAAAACTGTATTAATACCTTTCGCCAAATTTTTACTAATTATAAAAGTCTTTAATAGGACTACTCAGAGAATAAGAATTGGACTAGCCTAATATTATGGCCAATTTTATGACACTTCGATAGCTAGCTATCGAAGGTTTTATCGAAGGGATAGTCACTTTTGGATTTTATGAACACTTATTGATTCGCTAAAGTTAGCGACTGACCTATCGCCTCATACACACCACCGGATAAGCCTCTATCGGCTCTATTAAATGCTGCGGCGTCATTGTTTTCATTAAAAATTGAAGTTTATTCTGAAAACAAATAGCGATATATATATCTGTGTGTGTGTGTTTCTGTGTGTGTACATGGATCGGTTTATATTATAGGCATATTCTGCTATTGTGTTTGATTTATTAATAAGGCTGATGATGATGATGATGACGATGATGATGATGATGATAAAAATAATACTAGAAATAATAATGACGACACGATTAAGGGCATTCGGTTAAGTTGCGCGTCAATAATCGAAGTTAAGCTTCATCAGCTTCGGTTAGTACTTTGTGGGTGTTCACCTTGGAAGACCGAGTGCTGACAGATTTGAAATAAAAAATTCCAGGGTAATGGAAGGTTAGTCTTTAATCCCCGCCGGCTCAATTGATGCACCATAAGAAGACAATGATTACTAATAACCATGGAGAGTAAGGACGAAATGGGCCTTACACAAGCATCTGTGCTTACTGACCGAGTGTGCCGTTATGTAATAATAAAGTTTTAACATTAATTTCCTCTTACAAGGATAATGTCAGGGACGCCCCCATCACATGTTGCTACAAATCGAGCTCAGTAAATGACAAGAAAAACCTGAGCTGAAGAGAAACAAAAGAGATCCTATACGGTGCCAGTCCAGTGATCAGTAAACAGTCAGGCAGATGCTTTAAATCTAAGGCTGGAAGAGATGGGTTCTCAACTATTTGAATAGACTCTTAAATTTATTAATAAAATCAAATGATCAGAAATTATTAGACTAGGCTATACGATTGCTTAATGTCAATTTTATTCTAACAAATCAACATAATTGTGAATGTAATGCTAAATATATTAGGTACTGTGAAAATAACACTATAAATATTGTATGTTGAAGTACCTCTATCACAATCATCAGAAGATTAGAAGGGGGTCAATTATAAGAATCAGATCATTGTTGATATTGCAGTTACAAGTCTTCAAGACTTCCTTAACCAGTATAATTAAGTTGAATTATGGTCTTACGTGGATATTTAATAGTTGCAGTTTTGAACTGTATAAGAATCTTTTGAAACACGTTATTTTGTTGCTGCTATTAATTATATACTAGTTGAAAATTTATTCCTTAAACTTTAAAAAGAATATCAGTTTAATTTTTGTTTCATATTTATTGAATATCTTAACTCGTACAGAGGTAATTAATTATTTAATTTCACAAAATTAAAAACAAGTTCTATAAATTCAAGCGGTAACTGCACTAAATCAGTTGTGTGACGTATATCAAAGCCTTATAGTTACATCGCACACCTCTAGGCCTACTCGCCTTGTTGTCTAGTTAAGGATATCGTAAATAGGCATTGAGGTATATTAAACTATGTGATTGTTAGCTGGATAACGTCTATTTAGTGTTTTATATACCTCTAGCATTGATTGTTGATGATTATCTTACTCCGAGATTGTTAGGCGGAGTTAATGTTTAGGCCTAGGCCTATAGCTAAATCTCAACAAATTCAATTAAGACCTGTAGCCTACGTATCACTCAATAGATCGAGGCGCACCGTGTCTGTCTTCCTATACACAAACAGGGTTTCATCGGAACATTGAGCTCGCTCCCTTTTCGCTTATTAAATTGTGATGCTCGTGTTTATATCACAAAAAGCAGGAGGGTTAACCCCCCTGCTTGTTATCTATAGGCTTAGTGATGTATGCTGTGGAGAGGTTCCTGACATCATCCTTGTATGAGGAAACGGACGTTAAACCTGTATTATTATTATTATTTTGCGGCTGATAAACCATTATTTAGTTGTGGTGCTATGTTAGATGCTACACAGAGGCGAGTCGAATGACGGTAAAACTATTTGAGAATCTGGTTCTTCTAAAATTAGCAATTGGAAGCTTTAGATAGGTCCTACATTCAATATCTATCTGGAAACTTATTAGACTACTTGTATCGGAATAGTCAACTTCAAATATTTTTGCTTAACATCAGACTTGGAGTAGGCTACATAGCCTATAGGCCTGTGATATAAATTTTTGGCTTTTGGATTTGTGGTTTGCCTGATTTGACTCTGATTGAAAAGTCTTCAGTAGGCCTAAGGATTTTTCAGTATTTCAGTATATATTCAGTAGGTTTGGTAAATGAGTGTGATGGAATTTAATAATCAAAAGTACAAAAATTAACTTTATTAAAAATAATTTTGCTCTAGTTAATTATGATCTCTCTTAGTGCACTGCCTACTGGTAGGTTCATGGCACATAACGCCTCCACTCTTCTCTGTCTTCCGCCTTCCTCTTCATTTCCACATATGAGTGGGTCTTTAAATCATCTAACATCCCTAATCTCGGCCTGCCCCTGCCTCTTTGTCCTTCCATTCTAATTCTATGACCTCTTTTAATAGACCTTCTCCCCTTAGAATGTGTCCTATCCATCTCTTCTTCCTATTTCTTAATACATTAATCAACTGTCTTAATTATGATAGCATAAGTAAAACAACATAAATCATGATTCCTCAGTTATATTTTGTGGACCTTGCCAATATGTCAATGTTTATTTTTATATTAACGAGTCTGAGTTGTGTTGTGTTCGGGATTCGGAAGTATGAATCATTCATAAACTGCATGTTTCGAAAGAAGCGACTAATTAGAATCTGAGCGGCTATATTAAGGTGCGTGCAATTCATCGCCTCCTGAGCATGGATTAATTATTTAGTCGGTGGAGTGCTCTTGAAGGAGCGTCAATGTAGTGAAGGCAGCATGTGAGTGGGAATATGAACCTGCTTCGACCTACATGGACATGCTTCGTACTTGATTGATAGGACAATTGATAGAGAGAGAGAGAGAGAGAGAGAGAGAGAGAGAGAGAGAGAGGGAGAGAGAGAAAGAGAGTCTGAGTTAACCATGTTAATTTTATTTAATTGTAAATGCAAAATTAAGTCAAATGTAACATTTTAAAATCCAATAGCCTATATATAAGAGCGCCTGTGGGTCGAATATTTTTTTAGTTCAAAAACTTCAGAAATAGAGGTTAAATTTTCCATTCTTAATTAGAGTTAAATCGAGAACTAACTTAACTAACTTAAGAACGTGTAAAACTTTTCTACCCTGATATAACCTTAATATGTTTTCTTTAAAATTCAGAGTACTTTTACTTTTTACTTCAAATTACTACGTTTTTGTTGAGTCCTTTTACTTTTTTCTTAAGTATAATTCTGATAAAGTACCTTTTACTTTTACTAACCAGTTAGGCTACTTTTACTTCAAGTATTTTGCTGAGTACTTCTTACAACACCAGTTAATCTTAACATATCGAAAAGAATCAGTTAAACTGTTAGTTTCTAACTTTTAACTAGGTACTGCCCACCTCTACCGCTTCCACGTTCCAAAATGAGCACTCCATAGATCAACAAATTAATTGTTACATGAATGAATGGCTCTTCATTATAAATATTTTAAGTACAGTTCACGATCTGATGAGCCATCCTCCCTTTCAGGTCCACCGTTAAACATTTAATCAATAATCTCAGTTCCGGAGAAGGCGTGGATGATTGTAAAAATTGTAAAATATAAGAGTAAAGAGATTGTAAGCAGACATTGAACTCTATTCCGGAGAATGAGAAGGCGAAGTAAAAATGTGGACACTGCCCAATTAATTTTCACCCCCCCCCCCTTTAAAAATTTCTTGATCATCCACTTGTAGTCAGTGGCACCTGAAAAGCATGACTTCTGTCTTGGCTTCCCTTTTTCTTCACGTTGTTCTCATAAGTTCATTCATATTTCTCAGTTCCAATGACGGGAAACAACGGTTTAAGGATGTATAATTAAAACTTTTAAATGAAATCATGGATGATTATTTCACAGCAGTGTAATTTATTTATTTGTTCAGTTTTATCGGAATAACAACAATGGACTCATCAGATAATAGAATCAGCGCTGCAAGCAATGACGTCAGTTTAATCAACAGCGAGGAAACACGTCAGGTCGTTCAGGACGCACCGATATTTCAACTCAACCCTGACATGATGCACCTCATCTTCGACCGTCTGCCTGCTTCAGACCTCACCAAGGTGGAAAAGGTTTGTACTAAATGGAGAGACATAGCTAAGCGTCAGTGGAGGTTGAAACAGTCTTTCAACTTGGATGAGCTGTGGACAGGAAAGCGTCCAAGCGGATGGGCGAACGGAACGCAGCGCCCAGATTACACGGAAGAGTGCGTGGACACTGTCGATGATGATATTCTCGCCATGATTAAGAAGGGATGCGTGAACCTCAAATCAGCCAGACTCGCTGGACCGCTTTCTTTCTACGTTGAGAACAGCACGTTACAAATGATAATTGAACGCAATCCTGATCTGCGACAACTGGAAATGAACCTTATGTCCGCGGATGAAACCGTATATCACAGTGTGGCGACACTACAGAATCTGCAGGTTCTCTCAATATTTGGATACTCCAAATCTGACGCAAGGTTCAAGAGAATTGTAAGAGGCTGCCCAAAGCTGACGCACCTAACCATTATCTTCAACAATGGCATAAGAGGATCGTTCATAAAATCGTTCGGTCCTGAACTCACGAAACTAGAACTGATCACCTGTATGAATCTGAAGAACAAGGGCATGGCTTACCTGTCCTCACGTTGTCCCAATCTGAAAGAATTGATAATCGTTTACTGCTCACGACTCTCTTCTCAAGCAGTGCAACACCTCGCAGATGCTTCCTTCAGTAAATCTCTCGAGGTTCTGGAGTTGAGTGACACAATTAGAGGAAGAGCCAAGTCTCGTCAAGCAATTCTTAAGTTATCAAACTTCGCTAGACTAAAAAGTCTCACGATGAGATGCTGCCCTCTCCTGCACGACGGCCTTCTACTAGCAGTAGCTCGAGGTTGTCGTGGACTAGAGGCTCTGATTGTAATACCTATCAACAAATATTACAGCAGACGAGTCAGTGACGTAGGAGTGAGAGGCGTGGTTAACCAATGTCCACGCCTGACTGATCTAAATATCAGCTATTGCAATGAAATCACAGACAACTGCCTCGCCACATTCAAACACAGCAATCTTCAGCGATTTACAGCTCAGTACACCAACATAGGAAACAATGGACTGGTCAGTCTGATAAAGGCGTGTCCAAACCTGAAGAAGGTTGACCTTTACGGGTGTCCAAAGATCAACCGTGAATCTGTCACGCTACTGTGTGAAGCGCTGAGAAACGACGAGACCAAAAGAGACTGTGAAATTGAACTTGGAGGCACTGAAGAGAGCAGAGAGGCTCAGGAGTATGGAGAGCAACATTTACCGGAGGGGTTGAGAGTGACCATAAAGATGATTAATGCTAAACTTGATGGAGCCAAGTATCCTCCACTCGCAATGCCCGATGATGATTCTGATCCGAGTGGCAGCGAGCAGGATGATGATGATGACGGTAATGATGATGATGATGATGATGATGATTAGGACTAGGTTGTAATATTCTGTGTTTACTGACTCAATGTAGGCCCTAATTGTTCTTTTTTGGAATTAAAATTCATTCAAAAGAATTAACAGTGTTGTGTCTGTCTATCTCTCTCTCTTGGGGGACCACGGTGGGTGTCCGCCGGGTGGGGGTTCTCCTCCAGGGTGGGGTTCCCCTGGATGGGGTTCCCCAGGGTGGAGATCTCGCCCCGGGTAGGGGTCTCCCGGGGTGGGGCCCTACCGGGGATGGAGTCCCCTAGGATGGGGGTCCGGGGGTGGGAATCCCCTGGGTTGGGTGTCCCCCGGATTGGAGGTCCCCATGGGGTCCACCCCGGTTGGGGGTCCTTCTGGTATGGGTTCCCCCTTGTAGGGATTGCCCTAGCCCAGAGTAGCCCCATACCCCGGGTGGGTGGTTCGCGGGTGAGTGGTTGGTGACTGGTTCCCCGGGTAGGCTATTCTTGAGGTGGGTGTCCCACGGTTGGTTTCCCAGAGTGGGGTCCCTAATGATAGGCGTTGTACTGACTATGGATAGCAAATTATCCCTATGGTACATTCTAATTTTTAGTTTGTTTAAATTACTAAAATTGTATCTTTTTGTAGGCTCGAAGACAGATTTCGGCCATGACACAACTACACAAGGTTTCGTCGTTGACAACAATAATAATAAAGGTTCACTGATCATGAGGAATAATTCAGTGAGATTGCATAGCTTGGATCTGCGAGGATCAACGGGGTTCACTGATGATATTCGCAGGTCCAAGCATGGACCTGTGAGATCAGCAGGGTACAGAGATTGATTACCTTACAGTTCGCCAGATGTCGACACGGTTCATGAACCGTAACTGACGTTATGCCGGCATTAAGCTCCTATCACTTCAATACAGGTCTCTAGATTTTCCAATATTCTAATAATATCCGTCCGGCTAAAACTCCTCCACCCCCCGACTTTCACCCTCCTCCTATCCGATACGTCGTTCAGTCCTTAGCATCTCACTCCGTCATCCGTGTCTCCGCTTCAAATTCCTGATCCAAGAATGATTTGATTAGAGCCCGGATGCAGGCAGTACACGAGGAACGCAGTTCAAAACAAACTTAATACCTCACTGAACTCAACGGGTGCTAATGATCTTAAATACAGTTGAATATAAGGTGCCTTTTAATTTAGAATGTTTTAAAAGTTTTCATTTAAAGTCGTTTGATATTTTCTCTCGCGTATGGCGAAGTATAAGTAACTTTCTATATTTATACTTACAGTTTCTATATCTGCGCACAGACATTGCATTAATTCCATTGTTCGCGCGCTCTCTCTCTCTCCCTCTCTCACTCATTCTTCATGACTGTGACTTGTTTTCTTTTTCTCTCTATCGGTTTCTATGTTCTTATGTTTTTCTTTTTCACGTTTAATCACTGTCTCTTTGTGACTATTTAATTAATCAATTAAGTTTTAACGCTCTCACATTCTCAAGTAAAAAATATTTTGTTTTCTCTCTCTCTCTTTCTCTCTCTCTCTCTCTCTCTCTCTCTTTTAAGCATTATGCGTTTTCTGCTTGCTTCTAAAGCGCATTGCATCCACTGTTTTAATTTTCTCACACAGAAGATATTATAATTTGTATTACATAATCGGCAAGTAGGCATATGAATTAGGAATCTCTAACGGACTAATATTCTTTGTATTCTTGTAATTCTTATGTAAGTGACATTTTTATATTCAGTGATTTTGTTATATCAGTGAAATTGTTAATAGAGAAATCAATGAGCTATATAATCGATGGCCAAATGTTGAAGATTTTATTTTAAAAATTAAGTTTAACGCCAGTTTCCTGTCTCTACGGTAGTGTCAGTGACAGGCTGAGAACTATATGCACATCTGAGCTCTGCACCTTCTGATCATTAGTCGGACAACTTACCGAATTGCTACTATCCCACAGCATTGACGCGTCTTTGTCGGGTCTAATTAATTGCTGCACAATTAATAAAATTATTAATTCGTTATTGCATTATTAAATAAGCCATTAATTAGAAATTGCAAAATTAATTAATTTATTAATAAGTCATAGCATAAATAATTACGATATGAATTAGTTACTGCACTATTAATTAAGTAGTGCCTAAATCTAACCC
The DNA here is from genome assembly GCA_905160935.1 of Enchytraeus crypticus. Taxonomy (NCBI): domain Eukaryota; kingdom Metazoa; phylum Annelida; class Clitellata; order Enchytraeida; family Enchytraeidae; genus Enchytraeus; species Enchytraeus crypticus. The sequence continues at coordinate 336,234 of CAJHZI010000507.1, forward strand.
TAACCCTAACCTAAACTAACCTAACCCTAACAGAAACCCTAACCGAACCCTAACCCTAATAATAACTTAACCCTAACCCTAACCTAACCCTTACCCTAACCTAACCTAACCCTAATCCTACCACTAATCCTAACTATAACCTAACCCTAACCCTAGTCAAAGCTAACCCTAACCCTAACTCTAACCCTAACGTAACCCTAACCTAACCCTAACCCTAAACCTAACCCTAACCCCTATGCATAAGAACGGGACGACGTTCTTACACATCAAGTACTATTAAATAGCGTTCCTATGAAGATAGCAGCGTTCTCGGCCAGAAACTGCATTTTCACTTGAAGAACTGCGTTCTCAAGCAGAGAACAGCGTTCTTAACAGAGTTCTCAGGGCGAGTACTGCGTTCTCAGAAAGAGAAGAGAGTTCTCAAAGAATAAAGGTCTCAGATTGAGAACGGAGTTCTCAGGCAGAGTACTGCGTTATCAGAAGAGAACAGAGTTCTCAGAGAACAGAGGTCTCAGACAGATAACAGAGTCTTCTGTAGCTGCACATACAAAATTCTCTCTCTTGAGTCTTCTGCAATGTTAAAATATTCAAATTCCACAACTCTTTTCTTCTTTAGAAACTCCACTGGCTTCCGGTCTCCGAACAAATAAGGTTCAAGATAGCTTCCTTAAAAGGTTTAAATTTGGGTAAAACATCCGATCTACATGTAACTGATCTTTTATCAATCTATTAACCCTCTCGTAGTCTTCGTTCCTCTAGTAAAATCTTCTCACTGTATCAAACATTAAATCTGTCATGGGCAGACGCTCCTACATGTTTTCTGCTCCGACAATATGGATCTCTCTTCCACAAGATCTTCGATCTTGTAATTGTATTGGTACTTTCCTTGACAGGCAAAAAGCCCATCTCTTTCCGCCATAAGTCTAAATTTTGACTCGCTTGCCTAGGATCTTGGACTTGCACTGTTTTTATCTCGCTTTCTCTTGTAGTAATGTGTACTCAATCGTCATCGTGTGGTGCTTTCGCGCCTGCTTGTGTAGAATCTGCAAGAGACGTCCCTGACATTGCTTAGGGAGAGGAACCTGACGTTAAATCTGATGGATTGGTATTGATTCTGATAGAGGACAGCATTCTCAAGTGGAGGACAGCGTTCTCAAGCATAGAGGGAATTCTTAAAAATATCAACAAGTCGAAACCATCGTCTATGGTCAGGCTCTGACACAGAATTTGAAGAATTTAGCCAGTTTGATCCTAGCATCCATGTCTACCTCGATACATTAACCTGCTAGCAAGCGGTCTCCTCGTGTGTACGTTACGCCAAAGTTTTATGTTGAGAAGCTCTAAATTAGTTACAGATTTCTTCACGTAACCACAAACACGCACGTCGCTTCCAGCTAGAGAAAATTGATAGATAACACCCCTCCCTTTGCGTTTTTTCATGTATTAGATGTTAATAATGAACGCATCTTAGACCTTATTTTCTTAACTTCCCCCCCCCCCCTCCGACAATGATTCTAATCTTAATTTTAACCAAAAACACTAACGACGAATCTGCAACCATATGACTTAGTTATCTATGCATGAATTTCTGCGAAAAAAAGTTGGAAAGTTAAAAAGTGTACACTTAAATTGCAATTAGGTTGTCATTTAATGGTTTTTCAACACGGGGCTATTATATACCCAACAAGACAATATATCGTGAGTACTTTTGATTAAAGAAATATCTTACCTATGTATTTGCTTCCCTCTCTCCCATCTCCCTCTCTTTCTCTTTTTCTTTTTCTATCTCTCTCTCTCTCTCTCTCTCTCTCTCTTTCTCTCTCTCTCACTCTCTCTCGCTCCATCTTTCTCTCTCTGTCCTCTGTTTTTCTGTAAAATGTACCAGTATTCCTTCCAGCTTTATCTATCAGTGTTGATCTGTTTCTCTTTCTCGTTATCTCTCCCTCTCTCTCTCTCTCTCTCTCTCTCTCTTTCTTTCTCTCTCTCTCTCTTTTTGTTTCTCTCTCATTCATTATTTCGTTAATACTCTTTCTACTTACTACTACTATTACTACTACTACTCTCTCTCTCTCTCTCATCCTCTCTATTTCTATCTCTCTCTCTCTCTCTCTCTCTCTTTCTTACACACGCACTCAAACCTTTCACTTGTCTCCTCACATCATTGGTTTATATAGTATATGCCTGACCTTCAGTTCTTCTCGTTTGTTTACTGCAGTTGAAGTTTACAGTAAATATTCCGAGTTATTGTAGTCATGGTTGTAGCGCTTTACAAACATAGCTACATAGTTATTGTAAGGTATAATTATTAATGCTGTTGCTATTCTATAACGCTAAGTCAGACAAATTAGGATCTGACTTTCAAATTTTAGCATAAAGCATTATCAGTGTACTCCAAATATAGGACCTGCCAATTGGCAGGTCCAAGGGACCCAGATGAAAACACTACAACACCAAATCCACACTTCATGTAACCTATAACTTAGGAAAACATCATTCGAGGTTTCCTGTTGCCTTCGTCAGTTCTTACTTAATCGCCTCTTGGGAAGCGTGCAGTTAACGGTTGTCTATTCATTAGTGTCTCGAACATAAGACGGAATAGTAATCGTATCGAGCAGAAAACTGAGCGAAATTATTTTCTAGATTTTCTGTAGAAGGCTATGGTCTCTGCCGTACAAAACTGATATGATTATGGGCATAGGAATAATTATCATAGTCGTTGTCTGCTAACATAGTCTTTGTCTGCAAACATAGTCCTTGTCTGCCAACATTGTCGTTGTCTGCTAACATAGTCCTTGTCTGCCAACATAGTCGTTGTCTGCTAACATAGTCGTCGATCCAGTGAGTAAAAAATATGTAAATTAAATAGTTATTGTAAACCATAATCAAACCAATTGGTTATACATACTGAAGTATTAATTCTAGAATAAAAAGAAATTGAAAGCCAGTATATAGTGCTTTTCTATAATTTACCCTCGTCTGTTCTTTTATATAGATGTACCTCTAATAAGCCAAAGTCAAACCTATTAAAACGTCATGGCGGGTAGAGCAATGAGACGCCTCACATTAGTGTCTCTATGCGTTGCTATGTGTGTAATTCAATCAATCAGAGGACTACAAAATGGCGGCTGGTCAGATGATCAGGATTATGAAGAATCTTATGAAGATCTAAATTTGCCGGAGCACTCTCTGAAAAATTCGCCTTTGAAAGGGCCAGCGCATGGTAAAACCGTAAATTCCGGCTGGAATAATTTGCCCTATGAAGCAGCTCACTCAGAAAAATCAAATCATGAAGCCAGTGAGATTTCTAACGAAAAGTGGAATAAACAAACATCAGGAAAATCTAAAGATTTGGGAAATCCTGATTATGACGATAATTGGAAAATTCTTGAAAGTTGGAAGCAAAATTCTAATAGTATGTCAATCCATTTAGACAAATCTTCATCCGCAGGTAAGTCATGGGGCCACGGTTCAAGTGCTTCTTCCGTTCAATGGAAACCATCAAACAACGATGAAAATTTCAAATCACCTGCGAATCACGGTAAAATTCTCTATGAAAATCCTAATTCAATAGCGAAAGAAAATTTCATTCAATGGAAAACATCCGTTCAACATAATGCAGGCAGCCAAAAATCAGAATGGAATAAAGATTCGCATAACACTCATAATACGTTGAAAAGCCAGTCTAAAGAAGGTGACGCTTGGGGATCGTTCCAATCTGATTCCAGATTGTGGGAGGATCCGATCGAGGCCCGGCCCTACTGCGCCGTGAGGTCCCCGGGGCCCTCCTGCTGCCCGGGGCGAGACGACCAGTGCACCATGCCCATCCTCGACACTGTCTGCTATTGCGATCATTTCTGCAACAGGACTCAGACGGATTGTTGTCCGGACTTTCTGCCGTTCTGTATGGGGATACAGCAGTACAAGTGGACCACCACACTGTCCCCCAGGCCTCCACTGGGTGAGTTACTTTAAATTTACTAAATTAGACTAATATTTGTGTCTGGGTCTCCGTTTAGTAGAACCTATTGTATACTGCAAAGTATTAGACCAGTAGGAGTTCTGAACTATATGTCAGAGTAACATCACATTTTTTATGTTATTAAGCAAGTTTATTAAAGAGGGATCAATGTGAGTTTAATGTTGCGAAATTTGCGACAACTTAACATACAATTTAAGAGATGTTGAACTTGTGCGGTTTTGCCCAATAGTAAGTGATCTTCTCTCTTTGTGAAAGAAACTTAAATGATTACTCACATTATGCGCTTTTTACAACAGTCAAAGTTGTCGATATTTATTCATTTGTTCTAACTGCTCTGAACTTGTTTCCATTATTTTACGATCTTTTTTGTCGTACGGGTAAACAGGATTTTTTCTCAGGTAATGACGCCCCTGCCCAGTAAATGTTAGTCGAAGCTGAGGAAGTCACGAGGAAGTTATATGGGCCCACCTCATCCTAAGCAGAATCCCCTAAGAATACTAGTTATATCAAAAGGAATATTATAGATGATTTAAAGATCCACTCGTACTTGGACAAGAGGAGGAGAACGGAAGATAAAGCTAGTTAAGCTAATGTTTACGTTAGTTTCCTCACTCGAAAGCGATGTCAGTGATGGGCAAGCCCTGGATTTGAACCCCGCACATACTGATCCGCGGTCGAGTATCTTACCGACATCGCCACTGGCTCGAGCCAGATAGAGATGAGTGGAGGCATTGTATACCTTGAACCTGCCAGTAAGCAGGGCAGAGAAAGAGAGAGAGAGATTATGTCTGATCTCCACAGTACTCAAGCTAATTAATCGAATTAATTTGAACCACCAATGAGGACGCTTTAATTGAATCGAATTAATTTGAACCATCAATGCAGGCATTTTAATTGAATCGAATTGATTTGAACCACCAATGAGGGATTAGCGATCTTGTGGAGCTCACATACAAATACGAATAAGTAGAGACAGTAAGTAGTACAATATCAGTACAGAAGCCCTACGTAAGCTTTTAAAAGGAAATAATTTAATCAAAGAAATACTAACATGACAATACAGAGTCAGGAAGCAATTATATGCTTGTTTAAGACTCATCAGGCTCTTAGCTAAAACTAATTAATATTAATAACACATAGTTCAATATAAAACTTAAAACTACATTATACAAGTACATTTACCAAAGAGAGCCAGTGCCCAACTAAGCCTTTAAAAAAATCAAATCATACAGACTTCGTGTCAACATGTCAAATTTATACATATGTAGCCTATGTACAACACTGAACATGTAATTAGCATCTAATTTACATGTTCTTATTTTTATCATATTTATTTAAAAAAATTTTAATATTCTAAGATATTCGGATATAATTCGAAAAATATTGAAATATTTAGTTTGAATTTTGAGTAAATAATTAGCTAGAATATATTGTGATATCTGTCAGTGATAAATCAATAACAGCATGAGACTTGTAAACAATGTGGATGTTCAGATTAGTGAACAAAGCAAACGCACAAGCAAGCCTATGCAAGTCAGTCATAAGCAAGCATAACAAGCTATGCACAAGCAAGCCATAAGCAACCATAATCATCTCATGCATAAGCAAACATAAGAAGCCTCACATAAGCAAGAAAATCATGCACAATCAAGTATAAGGAAGCCATGGAACTCCATAACTAATGTTATTTAACCGGGTACACTTGTCAGCTGCATAGTGAATTTGACATATTAGGTGAAATCACTTGGCGAATTTCGGCTCGATCATAGTTCGATCATTTTTCGAGGACATTTTACAAAATGAATTCTACTCGGCTTACAAAAACTCATATTGAAAACATGTTGAAGTTACTTTTTGTCTTTGGAGCCTTAGAATTTTAGGAACAAAGTGTAAAGTCCGTAAATGGTAAATATTTAATATTTACATAGTTTTCCGGTGCAGGCTAACTTGTTGCTATAATTGATTATTTGTGCAAGAATATCTCTGTTTAATGTATGCAAATAAACAGGCCTATACTGCATGTTTTACGTAATGTGTAATACACTGAATATCATGTACGAAGTTGAGCATTTAACGAGAATACAAGCTATGGTAAAGTTATAGAGACTGTGACATTTTAATGTGTTATGGTATGCTTCTATTACTCTCCACATCTGTTAACTATACTATACATACAATATATCCTTCTCTAGTTACTCACCGGTTCTACAGTTGCTTACTAACTCTGTAATTATTTCGAAATGAGATAGAAGAATTGCAATCTTCAAATTTAGCTGCAAATTTTTAACTAGCCTTTAAAATTAAATTAAAAGTAGCGAAATCAGTGAATTTAAATTTAATTTGTTGCTCTTCCTAGCAATGACTGTGACTTTAGAATAGGCCTAGTATTGTGACTCTAAATGTGTTGAAAATACCAAGTTAAAGACATTTGTGTGGTTGATTGTTATGTGCTTGATAGATGTTAAATATTAACGAAATTAATTATAATAATAGTAATATTAATATAAATTCTTGTACTAATTCTAATACTAAAAATAGGCCTAATGCTAATACTACTACTGCTACTGCTACTACTATTACTACTACTAATAATAATAAAAATAATAATTATTATTGCCATTATTATTATTATTATTTTACCCCAGGTGTAAAGAACCCTAGGTTTGATAAAAACGATTCGAGCAATACGTGCTGAATCGCCGCCCGGCTACTCGAGGCCATCTAGCTGCTTCAAAGAATTGCTGAAACAGACTGCATTAAATCTTTGCGAAGTTATGGAAATCCTTTGCCAAAGAAGCATTATTATTATTATTATTATTATTATTATTATTATTATTATTATTATTATTATTTTGTTGCACGTGTGTTTATATCATTTGTGTAACTATATGGAATAATAATAATTATTTTTATTTTTATTTTTATTAAACGTTGCTGATCGCAGCAGCGGATGACATTACCCTGAATCCACAGCTTTTGGCTCCAGCAGCGCCCGTCTCCACTTCATCTGTTCTCGATGAGTTTTTGGGGTACAGGTCGGGCACCTGTTTGAATTTGGCTTTTATTTTGGGTTAGAACAGATGAAGCCACAGATGGGATGGGGCTTAGATTGTGCATAGGTGCTGAAATGGCAGGTCCAAGGTTAATTCTGGGTGCACTGATGGAAGTGTTTCCATGTTTCTGGTTTTGTCAGGACTAACAGCGTCCACATAGTGTTCTTGAACCACATCGCGACCGTCACCTAACACGTCAGTGTTCTCGTAGTCGAAGTTCAACTTTTCACCAGTAATTTGTTCATTCAACTCTCCTTCCAATTCAGTGTCCTGTAACTCCACGGGCTCGCTTTCCGTAACGCTATAAATCCTTTCCACGATTCCATTAGCGGATTCTTCAAGTTCAGACATAGGTCCCAGCGTCCTTCTCCCTGCCTCCCCTGTCGTATTTCGCGATAAACTCTGCAGGAAATCGAGAGCAGTCCTCTCGTGAGTCCTGTCGTTCTTAGCCTTCACTGTTTTAACGCGCCTCTGGTCGTTGTGATGTGTAGCGACCCACGTTCGGTTCGTGAAAACTTCATTCATTCTCTCTACCACACTCTCTGACTCTTCAAACCCATCGACAGACAGACTACCTAAACTGCTCCGTGGCTCGGTTAATGTTTTTCTCGTTACCTGCCTCTTCCTACTTAAAGGGAGTTTCTTCCAACCATCCCTGGAGGCACCCGTGAGGCTCCCGGTCTTCGAGCATCTATGGGATACGGCGTTGGAGCGCCGTGAAGGACAGGGCCGAGAGGCGGCGGAGAAACGCTCCCTGTGGCAGTAGCCCCTGCTCAGGACGCCCTGTTCGAGGCGGCGCAGTGAGACGGGCTTAAAACCTCGGCGCATTGACTGAATAGCCTCTGAGTCACTCTCCAACAAACCTGAGGAGCTCTCGTTGTTGAAAGCAGTCACAGTTGGGGTGTAAGTGAAATCAGAGGTCTTAGAAATTCGGGCGGAGTTTGGGTAAGGGTTGTGAGCGTCATATTTGAATAGCGCAGATTGAGGAAGAGAAGCGTCTGTAGATAGACTAGTAGACAAAACTCTCTTAATCAGATCACTTTCTTCCATTGCATCAGCCTTGGCAAGACCTATGGCAGGTGCCGTAAGTTCGGATTGAAGTTCATGAAAATCTTCAGAAACTAGTTGATGTGCATGAAGAACTTCATTATCAGTCTGACCATGATGATGATATTCCGAACGGACCTGTGCGTGTGGGTAGACTGTTGAAGGATGGCGGGGTGAAATTATATTAGAGTGTGAGCCAAGCTGTTGGAGAGAGAAGTAGAACGATGTAGATAATGAGATGCAAGAGTGTTTTCAGTTGTAGCATAGCTATCTGTCCGATTAGCACTAAAGGTCCCCCTTACACAGATGGAATTATACCTCTGTAGGCAGATTGAGAGTCTCTTTCTCAAAAAGCTGGTTTTGCGCTTATCTCCTGTAGCGGCGGATAAATGTTGACCCAATGAAGAAATAAATTCGCCTCCTTCCTCATTCATAGGACCTAAAGTCTCGAGAGAAAGTGCTGTGAAACAATATCAGAAACAATATTATTATTTTTTTAATATTTTTTAAAATATTTTTTTTACCCCGGTGTAAAGAACCTGGGGTTTGATAAAAACGATTATTACTATTATTATTATTATTGTTGTTATTAGAAGTATTATTATTAATAATTGTTGTTTGACGACAGATTTCTCATCCAAGTATGATACCAGAGACATCGATGACGTGCACATACGTCAAACCGATC
>CAJHZI010000507.1:350000-422500 GCA_905160935.1 Enchytraeus crypticus
GAATTTAATAATTATTGATTTTATAGTTAATTAAAATAAATCAGCATGTTTTTTTTATATTTCAGCATGTCTTTGTATAATTATATGTATGGAATATAATTTTGTTAATTAATTAAATGAAAAAAATTGTTGTTAATTCAGATGGAAGGCCACAAACTATTCTTCAATGTGGGGGCTAACACTCGAGGAGGGAGTTAAATTTCGCTTGGGTACCCTTCAACCTCCACCCCCTGTTACTGGTATGACTCCTCTCAAAGTAAAACCTGGAGATGAGTTGCCACAGAGATTTGATTGGAGGGAGGTTAGCCCCAGCGGCCTCGACAAAATTCACGATCAGGGGAACTGCGCCGCCTCCTGGGCCTTCTCATCTATCAGTATGTATATTATGTACATGTATACAATTAATTTAATACTTTTCTCTCTCTCTTAGTGCACTTCCTACTGGCGGGTCAATTGGACGACAGGGGTCAACAGGCATTCTGCAACAGACTCAGCCCTAGTTCAGCAATAACAAAATTGACAGTTTAAATAGTTTTCTTGATATTTGTATGTTTGAAATCTAGTAAATTAACGGGTCGGAATTTAACCAATTTAATTCCGGATTGTAGATAAAACTAAACGCGTTCCTTTCGATCGATCTATTCTCCAATTCACGGGATACCTTTTGCTGACTTTGCAGGCCATGCAGATTGGATGATTTATGGATTGATTTTACTGTTTGCAGGTATAGCATCAGATAGACTAAGGCTACACTCTGAGGGGAGCGTATTGGCTCGGTTCTCGGCCCAGCAGCTCATCTCCTGCAACCCAGAGAATGGGGCTCAGGGGTGCGAGGGGGGCCGGGTGGACAGGGCCTGGTGGTATCTGTGGAAAGTGGGGTTTGTTATAAAATGATTCTAGCAATGTTTTCTGATGTTGAATGCTTGAGGCGTCCCTGATATTATTTTCAGGTTATGATGATAGGTCTATTAAAAGAGGTCATAGAAGGTAGAATGGAAGGACAAAGAGGCAGGGGCAGGCCAAGATTAGTTATGTTAGATGAATTAAAGACCCACTCATATGTGGAAATGAAGATGAAGGCGGAAGACGGAGAGAAGTTGAGGTATTATATACCATGGACCTGCCAGTAGGTAGTGCACTAGGAGAGAGAGATGATGATGGCGAAGTCCTTGTTTTTTAACAATTCAGTTGTGATTGGTTGCTTGGTTTATTAGTTGATTGATTGGTTCGTTGATTCACTGGCTGGGTTTATTTATTCAATTATTCCTCAGCTAGTGATTAATAGCTTGTCTGACTGACGGTCTGACTCACTGGCTAGCTGACAGACAGACTGACTATCTGGCTGACTGACTGATTGGCAGACTAATTGATTGATTGACTTAAGGACAGACTAACTGACTTGGCGATTGACTAACTGTCTGAGTGGCTGCCTAAACGACTGAGTAACAGACTGACGGGCTGACTGCGTGACAGATTGATGGATTGGTTGATTGACAGACTGATAGGCTGACTGCGTGACTGATTGATGGATTGATTGATTGTCAGACTGACAGGTTGACTGCGTGACTGATTTATGAATGGATGGATGAAGTGATTAATTTAATTTATCTACACAGGGTTGTTACAGATTCATGTTACCCATACACAAGTGGTGCAAATCATGATCCCGGAAAATGTTTGCTGGCAAAAAGTGTTCTAACGGGGAGCAGGGAAGGGACAGGGGCTCGACCCCCCGCAGAAGTTCAGTGTACATCTCCTGGGGCCTCAGTCAAGTCCAGCCGTGTCTATCAGATTTCACCGCCTTATCGAATTGCTCCAAATGTAAGAAATCTTCCAATACCTCTTATTTGCGTTTAATTTATTTATTATTGCATGGTTTTTTCTGATAAAATTTCTCATACATGTACATGTAGATCACTAATGTGTTGTTTATAGCTTAGTCTTTTTGCAGTTGCTACTGAATACCGAACGTCTTTATTAAATGTGATTAGTATTTATCTGAAAGTAAATATAGCGTATTTATTTTTATAATTTATTATTAATTATTTCCACTTAGCATAGTGTTTTTTTCTTCATTTCGCTTCTATAGGTAAATTAAGATTCGCTATGAAATATTAGAAATAGAATTTTTAGAATCTGATCAAATTACACTGAATGGTAGCAGTTCTGTGTACGTATAACTTGAGATTAGTTGAATGGAGTCCTGAGATTCCAGCTACATCTGTTATATTTTCTGCATTTCACAAACTTTCACAATATGTTTTGAGTAATTATTGATTTTACATTTACAAGGCTACGTCATATTATCTCTGTAGCACTCACAATGGGGTTAAAGCATTATTTCTTAAATATAAATTTGCAAAGTATAATGCTAGTTCTGATAGGCTTAGTAAAACTGTTGTTCACATTTTTGAGTGTACGTTGCAATCAGCAGCAGCAATTTTATTTAAGCTATTTTAAAACAGGAGAGGGAGATAATGAAAGAGATAATGGACAATGGGCCAGTGCAAGGTAGGTGAATGTGAATGCTAAACAAAGTGCCACTTCTTAATCTTATTAATTATCATTAGGCAAATTTCATTCCAATCAGAGAACATATTTAGTGTTACTTTTTATATGAAGAATTTAACTTTCTGAAAGCATGATTACTTGCGAACAAGATTTTAAAACGATTTCGCTATTTCATATCCCAATAGAAGACAGTAGAGAAATTCTAAACAGAACTAGAACATACGAATGACTGCAACCAATGAAGTTTAGGTTTAGTAGTTCATAACTACTAAGCTGTAGTTTAGATTTAGCGTATTCAGTAGTTTTGTTATTTATTATAGTAAATTAAAGTAAAGTTCATTACTCTAAGTGGTTCAAAATTTAAAATAATATTCCGCAGGTTCAAGATGTAAAAGAATATTCCTCAAGACAATGTTTTGGGCCGCATTCAGTTATATGTATTGTTATTTATATCTGAGTGCTTACTGCACTGACCTCAATATTGTTTTTCATGACGATTATTATCAAAGTTTTTGCTAATATACGATATTTATCTAACTGTGAGGCTTTTTAAATATTCCTCGATTCTATATTTACCTAAAGTCAAAATATTAACAATTAACTGTTTTTGATAACAAATGCCAAGTCATTTCATTTGCAGATATCAAGATATCACTTTCTTATTACACTTATCGTATAGAGTCGATTTCATTTGCTACATTTAGCTACGTAATGCTTTTTATTATTTCGGTTTTGTTATTTCGCTATTGTTTATATCCTGAAATGGACCTGTTATCATCATCATCATCATCACTCGTTTATTTCAGATCAAAATCCATAAGACATTGCATGATTCAATGACAGAAACAAGAGAAAAAGGAAAAGAATTACATAGTCTAACATGAAAAGATTCAAATTTCTAAACAAAATTAGTGATCAGCTTAGATAGAATCTGGACATGGAGGAAATAGGAGCACTATGAGACTCTTTAATACGTTTTAACAAACTATACAGAGAGTTACATAACACTATGTCCAATACCGGTAACCCAGTAGTTAAAAACATTTCAGTGACACTATTTTATTTCGGGAAGTTAAAAAATGATTTAACGCACTTTTATAGCAGGACTTCATATTTGAATACTTCATTTAATTTTCTTGTTATTTCGCAGTCGGATATTATCTTGTTTTAATTTTCTAAATACCATCGTCTTTTCTTGCGCATATAGAATGATTTTCAAGCCCATAATTTTCCAAATTTCTTCTTATTATTCTGAAAGCAAATTATTAAGCGTGACGATGCAGTATTTGTATCTTTACGTGCAGCTACGATAAAAGTACGAGAGGACTTCTACTCGTACAGATCTGGTGTCTATCAGTACTCAATGCCTGCCTCTCATACATCAGCGTCATCTGGTGGCAAGCCTGAAGCCACAGTGGGATACCATGCTGTCAAAATCGTTGGGTAAATGTACTAATACAACTATTGATGTTCTACTAATCAATCCATCTTATAGATGATTAATCGCAATCAATCGTTCGCATCAATATTTGTAAATATATATAACTACAAGCAATGTGGCCGTATGTTAATTAAATATTAAATAATGATGGTCTGCTATTGTTATTATTATTTTTAATTGCCCTGGGCGGTAAAGGGCCCTGGACAATATTATTATTATTATTATTATCATTATTATTATAAAATACCGTCTATCTATAAATATTATTTTTATTTTAATTAAATTTATTTTAATTTTAATTTTAATTAATATTAAAATTAAATTTTTATTTTAATTAAATTTTAGTTGCTGGTCGCAGCAGCGGGTGACATTGCCCTGATTCCACAACTTTTGACTCCAGCAGCGCCCGTCTCCACTTCATCTGTTATCGATCCATTATTATTATTATTTTATTATTATTATTATTACTTTTTAATTTAATTTTTTTATTTTATTTTTTAAATTTTATCCCGGTGTAAAGAACCTGGGGTTTGATAAAAACGATTATTATTATTATTATTATTATTATTGTTATTAGAAGTATTATTATTAGAAGTATTATTATTATTAGAAGTATTATTATTATTAGAAGTATTATTATTATTAGAAGTATTATTATTATTAGAAGTATTATTATTATTATATAAGATACTTTATTTAATTAAAAGTTAAAAATAGACGCGATTAAAATAATTCCTCTACACTCTGGGAAGCCGCATTAGCCAAAGTGCCACTACAGACTGCATTGAAACGCTGGAGAGCAACAGACAGTCGCTGCCAAAGAAAAGCTTTTCGCGCTGCTCACCAGTAATGGCGCTGGTCCTCCTGCCTATTTCGTTAATATAGTCTGATGCGATAGAGTTAATGATGCCCAGGGTCTCAAAGGCAATAGGCATGAAAATATAGTTGCTAGAGATTTCGACACACTTCAAGAGTTTTTTACTATTATTAAGTTGAGTAACATCTACTTTTAATGTAATATATTTAATGGATATTTTGTATGTTATTTAAAAAATTTTATTTGAATTATTAACAGTTGGGGTTCGGAATACGTCAACGGTAGAGAAGTTAAATATTGGGTGAGATAAATATTTCTATAGAATATTATCTAAATTCTTGCACTCATTCAGTATATCATTCATTTATATATTTTCTTGGTTCGTTCTTTCATTGGCTGATTAATTGATTGATTGATTAATTCATTCATCCTATTATTAAATCATTCATTCATTCTTTCATTTGTTAACTCAACCATTCATTCGTTCATTCACATATTAGTTGAAGTGAAACTATCAATTTAAATTACTTCTTAACTAATAATCTTAAATTAATTACCCTGCAACAAAACACTTGGCTGGATCCAGTGACGATGTCGGTAAGGTACTCGGATCAGTATGTGCGGGGTTCAAATCCTAGGCTTGCCCGTCACTGACATCGCTTTCAAGTGAGGAAACTGAGGTTAACATTAGAGTTGCCAGCTTTAGCTCTACTTCTACCTTTTAGCGAGAACCTATTCCATTAATTAATTCATCAGTTAAAGCTTCACGTGATGAACTGGGCTCGGCACTAGCACTGATTGACTGATTGTTGTTCCACAGATATGCTCAAACGTGTGGGGAGAAGCATGGGGCGAGAAGGGATACTTCAGAATCGTGAGAGGGGCCAATGAGAGCGAAGTGGAATCTTTTGTTATCGGAGTCTGGGCTAAAGTTGATGGGCGGCTTGTGGCGCGCAGGAGGCAAAATCGAGACCTCAGGGCTAAACGACGACGACGTTAGATGATCTGAGAACTAGATGATAACAGTAGATGACTTGAGGACTTGATGACTAGATGATGACAATAGATGGCTTGAGGATTAGATGACGACAGTAGATGACTTGATGACTAGATGATGACAATAGATGACTTGATGACTAGATGATGACAATAGATGACTTGACGATTAGATGACGACAGTAGATGACTTGATGACTAGATGATCGCAATAGATGACTTGACGATTAGATGACGACGATAACCTGTGAGTGGTACCTACAGTAAACTCTGGGTACAGTCACAGGCTTACAGGGAGAGGTGGCTAATTTAACACTTAAAATCTACTCTTTTTTATTTGCAGGTAATTTTATGAATGAATAGTTCTAAATAAGTTTGTATTCTGACAAAATACCTGATCCAATCTAAATCTTCCTGTGCATATGCTTCGTGTACTAACTTAATCGCGCACTCTAACTGGAAATTTTTCAACATCAAAAGTCAAATTCTTTCAAAAGCAGCAGTTTTTCCCTTAGACTAGCAAGAATATAGCTAACTTAAATCTGATAAAATATTTTTGCTTTGTAATTAAAACTGTTCTGCAGATGTCACTGGTTCTCTCTCGTCAGTCAGCGAAATCAACACTTAAGTGACTTTGAAATGTTGAAAGCTTTATTGCGAGACCAGTGCAATATTAAAAGTCATGAAAATTGACTTAAATCTGTAAATTTGCTATATGCCGCAACTACAATATGTATTAAATTACAATGTCGCTCATTTTTATTTATTTTCCGTTATCTGAGTGGAATTATACTTCTGTTATTGTAATAAGGGAGATTATATATTTTAAATTAATCTTCAGCATGTTTAAAAGCATCGTTTAAAAAGCAACTTTTAAATTTCAGGGTTGTTGTTGCCATATATTTTAATATCTTCTCTCAAATATTGTAGAATAAAAAATTGTAGTGAGTCATTTTCTAAAGCGGATGTGTAGTTTTGTATATGTACATTATCCGTGTTTATCTCAGGATTATTTCTGGTAGTACTTAAAGCCTGAAAGCGTCATTAGCGATTGACCCGCCTAAATCATAATGTTGTTTTACCAATAATTACCCTGTTTTAGTTTAGAAATTTTCGCTACATATTCTACTGGCTTTTTAATGTATTTATTGCATCGATTAGTTACACTGATGTTTTGTAATGTGATACTTTTCCGTTTTACCACTGCCACACATACGTAGTATTGATCCAGTAACCAAATGGTCTTCCAGCTCATCTCTTTCTGTATTCGTGTAATATATGCTGAATTGTAAAGAAATAGTTCAATTGCTAGCTTTTATATTTTTAAAATAATTGGCAAGTGATAACTGTATAAAAACTACAATTGACCTAGGCGTCATAGATTTCTTATTTAGTTATAACAAAACGTAATCTTACAAGTAAATTTTACAAAAATCTACGAATTCTACCTGCACATGGAGTATTTCATTTGGAACTTTTAATTACTTATTTCTTCAGCAACCTTGCTTGAATTGAAGAATACTTGAATTGAATTTATAGCAATTGAAGTATACTTTATAGCAATTAGATCTTTAGTATAATTTATAGCAATTGAAGTATACTTGAATTGAATTTCTAGCAGTATCTGGTATTAATTTTTATTTTTTGTTAAAGCTCAATGTACGATCGTGGGAACATATAGTTACTATTATCTTTCAGCTTGCGCCATTATTTCATTTTGTATTAAAAAGTATTTATAGATAAATCAGTACTTTAGTTCTGGCTATGCGGTATAGCATGTCCACATTGAAATGCATTTTTATAATACTGTTATATAACTTCGAGAGCGTCGTCTCACATGTTACCTTCAGATATTGAAACGGGCGCTAAATTAGCAACACTAATCGTTAAGTGTTTCTATTGCATACTCACACGTATATTGTCAAAAACTTATTTTGAATTTTTCTAATTATTCTTCCCAGAAGTCCAGAGCCTTGGAGTTTATAATCAAGCACCATTGTTATAGACTTACTCTATGGCTGCTTCGGTCTTCCAATTTCTAGTGTTCCGACCACGTGACCAGATTCTGACTGCTATTATGCGAAGTAAAAATAGTTATCTTGAAAATGTGTTATAGTTTTTTGGTGATGCCTAATTTCAATTCTTTACTTGTTACAAGTTATAAGTCACTGTTATAGGTTTGACTTATTAATATCCAGAGTATACGTAGACGATTTGTCTAATAGTCAAATTTAATTTAAAAAATTAAGAAATAACTATTTATAGTATGTTTGTGATATTAGAGTATGATGGAATAGGGCGTCCATTCCTTCCATCCTGATGCAAACACTGCACTATCAAAATACAAAATAATCTCTTTAACTTTTAGCAAGCTCAAACTACTGCCTATTAGGGCCTAGTTTATTCTCACAGGCAGAAAAGCTGGAATCAATATTAATACAGGACAAGCTTAGGTGGTTGGAAAATTGAATGAAAGAATGAATGGATGAGGAGAAAGGAAATGGAAAGAAAACAATCCATTAGACAGCACCGTGCTCTAAGTGTCGCTCGACTACCGGCTGTTGCATTGTTATGATTACACTGAGTGGAACAGAATATCATATTCTATGCTTTTATGCTTTTTCTAAAATAATTTTATGTTTGCTGCACTATAGAAGAATTTTCCACTACGAAAATGCCATATCCATAAGCTCATTAAACTCACTTAACTCTATTCTTGAATTTAAATATTTGTTTGGGTTTCATGTAGAAAATAAATTCTTAAATAGGAATCGACCATTATTTTACTTTATTTTATTTTATATAATTCGATTGGCACATTACAACATTATGATACGATGTATCAGCATATATATTAGAGTGCAGAATCAAC
The DNA here is from genome assembly GCA_905160935.1 of Enchytraeus crypticus. Lineage (NCBI taxonomy): Eukaryota > Metazoa > Annelida > Clitellata > Enchytraeida > Enchytraeidae > Enchytraeus > Enchytraeus crypticus. The sequence goes on from CAJHZI010000507.1 coordinate 358,638, forward strand.
GTAAATCTATTATCTAGGGCACATAGCACTTATATGGACCCAAAGCTAAAATGGAATCCTCAACTATATGATATTTAAAAAAAGTTGGATATCATACCAATTACATAAGTTACAATAACTTTTCTGAATTAAAATGTAATATCCATAATACTGATTCCGATATACTTAGGCCTAATACTAATAAGCTGTAGTCAAATTTTTATTTATTTATAATTACAGTAAAATAGAACGCTATGATTTCAATTTTTTTTAGATCTATTTATACTAACAGTAATATAAATAGCTGTGATGTCAAATTTTTATTTATTTATTTATCCTCAGAGTAATATTAAAATCGGTAATGTCAAATTTATATTTATTTATACTTACGAGCATGTAGCAATTTAAATACCAGTAATATAAAATTTAACGTCTGTTTTGTAGAACACGTACATATATAATATCAGGAACATCTCCGCTCGGCTACCAAACATTATCCTGTTGCTTACCCAACAGTCTTGCTACTAATTCGGCCATGAATCGCTCTATTTATGGATGTAATATCAAAACATAGGCCTACGTGTATACAGTTTACGAATATTGACAGTTTGTCAGTCATACATTTTAATATGTGTAATAAGCAAACTGTTCTTTGGAAAAAGAAATGAAAATAAAAGGCAAAGAGCTTTCACGTTGTTTGCTCAGTGAGGATAGTACAATTAACTACTATTCCAACTATTCACTATCGCAACAACTATCTGAGTCGACCAATGCTCCCAGCCAAACAAGGACAATAATTCTAATCATAAGCTAATGTGTAATTGTTTTTCCAGTGTCACCTACACAAAAGATAATGAAAATATGAGGTTATTTGTAAGTCATTATAATTGGGAAAAAACAGTCAACTGTTTTCCCAAAAGTTTGCAAACAGAGTGAATGTAAATTTACTTCCCAAGCAATACAGTGATGAGATACGCTTAGAGACAAAATCTAAGTGTCCGTATATATATATATATATATACATATCATATATATATATCATATATATATATATATATATATATATATATATATATCTGTATATATACATGTTTAATATATAATATATACATATATTGATTGATTGAATGATATATATATATATATATATATACATGTATATATATATTATACATGTATAATTGTATATATATATATATATATACATGTATATATTGTATATATATATATACACACATTATATATATATATATATATATATTAATGTTTACCACAAAGAATGTATAATAGTCTTACCACGTTTTATGAGAAGAATATAGTCCTACTGTAGCAAATTCGGTGCGTTATAATAATGCCGGAACATTTACTTTCAGCTAAGCGTCCTATTTAAGAATTTCCTCCAGTAAAGCATGTAGTCCGGTACATTCAGTCCATTCACCATAGGGATACGGCTTTACTGAAGTGTCATTAGACTTTATATCTTGGACTCCTAGATATAGGCTTAAGTCCTAATGACACTTCGACCACGCATAATTCTAAAGACGTAATTTCACGTATATTTCAGCTATTTTCTCGTATATTTCTGTGCTTAAGGAAGAAATTATAGCATCTGAAAAATAACCATAAAAGTAAAAATATTGATTTAGAATTCTTTTTTTATTAAGCGTACAAAATTTGTACTAAACATTTTACTAAGTTAAATTTTTCATCGTTTTAATGGCAGTTGTCGGTCCAGTATTTGCAGAGGTTGGGGTAAGAGAATGAAGGAAAGGAGGGGGAGGGGCAGTCTGAAGCAGAGAGCTGCAATATCATTAATGGATTTATCCTCAGATTCTAAAATTGCATTGTCTAGGTACGTGCTTGGTGCTAGATTGACTTCTAACTCAATGGAATTTTTGTGAATGCAGTTTTGCATAGACAATGTCTATTGTATCAGTTTGAATGTTTAGAATTATGGAGAAAGAAACTTGAATTCTTGAGAAAGAAACTCTCATGTTACTTGCGGATTACTGAGTAATTATCAATAGCTGAGGAAATAAAATGGAAATAACCTCAGAATTAATATTTTTATGAATTATAGGTTACACTAAAGTGTGGGTAAGGCGTTGCCTTTTGCGAAGATATTAACTCTTTCATCGATGAGTGCATCTTATGGGCGTGAAGGCAGAATTTGAGTAGGAATATGTACCTTGGGTCTGCCACTAGGAGAAGCACTGAGAGAGAGAAACAAATTAGTCATAAGTTCTATTCAGCCTACCCGTGCAGCCATAAATTTGGCGACTTACTTATGTTAATTACTTAATTTAGGAAATTTTATAGTACAGAATGACAGTGATACCTATTTATAATGAGCAAAGATAAGTTAAATAGATGAGTTTGAAAATGGAAAAAATTAAAGTTTAGTCACATCAGAAGTAGTGTATTGAAATTTGGTTAATTTTGATGCTCTATTTCGAAATATTGCGGCGAGAGCTGTGATGTCAACAAACGCTGAGATCAAGTTATCCTACACTGTAGTGTTGAAAGAGTAAATTACAAACGAGTGAGCGTCGATACTTTGCATGAGTTTATTGTTTATTGAGTCTCCAAATAGACGTACTTAGATGGAGTACTTAGAAATATTTACCATGAAGAGTTTATACGGGCTAACTCTAGATATTGGCTTTTAATCCTTTCTTTTGTAATTCATTTCACACATTAAATGTCAAACTATTCTACTCAGTATAATTGAGGAAAATTAAGTCAACAATCAACTAGAACTGACTCAAGTATTTTATAGATCAATTCCTAAATTCGACACATTTACTATGTGTGCTTCAGTCGATGTTCCGCTGAGGCTTTTGTTCATAAGTCTTTGTGAAAACTTTTGTTTAAAAAAGGATTTTGTTCAAAACATAACTCATGAATCATTTAACAGATCCTTCGGTCCAATTTGTAACAAATAATCTTGTAATGTTGATTGCTAATTGATTTTTTAAATAAATTAGAACCTCAGGATGTCCGAGTTGTGAGCTCATTAGACTTCCATGCAGGTCCTCGGTTGAGCATCCCGGCTGAATCCGTCCAAAAGCATCTTTACGGCACTAAAATAGACCTTAAATTCAGCTAAATTCAGCTTTAAAAATAATTTGATTTTCAAAAACCTTTTTACTGAAAGAAAATCGATAATATCAAACTTTCTCAAAAAATATTTATTAGCAATAGGAGTTTTGGACATTTTCGATGGCGTAGCGCTCTTCATGAAGAGTAAGAAAAGAACGCAGTCTGAGGTTTTAAACATTCGTCTCTAAAATGCTCATTAATATTGTATTAAGTAAAATGGAATCTTTAAATAGTTGAATTTACCGTATTAGTTTACTACACACTTATGTCAGTAACTTGGTAGCCTCCTTAAATCTCAATAAATATGCGCTATTGCATGTGTAGGCCTATATAACAAACTTAATACTGCTTCTGTGTATGATTAAATTCTATGTGTAATTCTACATTTTATTCTATTCTGGCTGGAGCCAGTGGCGAAGTCGGTAAGATACTCGACCGCGGATCAGTAGATTCCTGGGCTCGCCCGTCATTGACATCGCTTTCCAGTGAGGAAACTGACGTTAACCTTAGCTTTTTTATTTTATTCTATTCTATTCTATTCTAATTTATTCTATTCTAAACCATCCTAGACATCTATTAATACTGTACTTTCGAGAAAACTCCGTTCAATAAAAGTTCTATTTGGATTTGTGTTCCATTTCTGCATGTATCTGTTACACTGTTATATTATGTGTCTCATTGTGACAGTCTGCGTTTTGTCAGATTGATGATCGAAATAAAAAGGAATGGATTATTAAAAGTGCAGTGCTAAACCACTAAAAATTCTGTTGAGTAACATTTAGTATTAGCTTTGTATCTGCAATTACGCATGTTCAATCATCGCGAGGAAAATTAGTTAGCTTCTGATGTTGACAGTAAACACTTAAGTCAATGCAGAGTGTGAGAGCGGTGAAGAAACTCTACTGGTCTAGAACTGATCAGTAGCATAGAATCAGTCATTATCCCGCTGAAAGCTCAATGTTTATTTTTCACTAGAACTTGTTGAAATCAGTCAAACAAATAACGATTTTTGACGAAAACATTTCTGTTGGAAAAAATTAGACAAGGAAATTGCTAGTATGATGCAAATTACGAAGAACGAAAATAATTGCTGAGGACTTATTAGTGTCCATTTATGCCATTACTTTACTGATTAGGACTTATTAGTGTCGTAATTTATCTTTACTATTCTGTAGATTTTATAGTATTTGTCTTATTTTGCACCGCATGTACATGTAGAAGACAGGGAAAGCTGTGGCAGGATGTCTCGTTAAAATTGTAATAATATTCAAGTAAAATGTAGAGATTCTATAATTCCATTAATTAATTGTTTAAATAAAAACACAAAACATTGGTCATACAGCCCTGTGCAGTTCACAAACAACAGTCAATCGAGCAAAAGCAACTCTTCAATACAAACTAATAGTGAATTAAGATGAACTTTAAATGGAAAAACTAACAATTACAGGTAAGATATGCAATAGTAATAATAGGCACACGCAACACAACCAAATACAATCCATCACCATCTTCAGTTTGCGTAAGATTTCCGTCTTTTAATAACTAGGATGAATTAGAAATGAGATTTTCAAGTTTGTTTTGAAGAATTTCTAATTTTAGCAGTCGTCCAACGAATTCACGCAAGTTTTCTTTATGTCAGCTTGGCCGCGTCGAATGGCAGATTTTATTAGCGGGACGACGGCGCGGGTTAACGACCAATTCAATCCTAAAACACGCCGAGGTCCCGCATGTGTTGCATACAGCACTGCGCATTTGACTGTCAAAGATCGGATTTAGAGAAAATGAAGAGTGGAGGGTGTGACATCTTAATTGGAATACATAAGAATATTTTTACGAACTGCTGGAGTTGCGATGTAACTATAATATAATCTACGCTATTGAATGTCTCAATAGCTTAGGAGTAACGGCATGGAGTTTTAAATTACAGATCCTGATGTGAACTGAACTCTCGTGGGTTCGAATTCCAGCCGTCTTGATCTGAGAGTAAAATCTCCGACATTCACTGGACTGGATATACGGAAAATGGACTAATTGACTAACGGATTTAACATGTGGTATTAAAAGTGATAGATATCAACATTGTTGATCATTTCACTATAATGCGGGTTTACTTCTTTTTAACTACTTGCCTATGACGATGATCATTTCAGACTATGGTGGTCATTTCAGACCACTGAGGGCACTTATGCCATTGTGGTCATTGCAGACCGTTGTAGTCATTTAAGTCCATGATGGTCATTTTAGATCATTGAATTCATTTCATACTATGGTGGTCTTTTCACAATACTCTGCAAATTTTAGACTCTCAGTGTCGCTTCTCGTTTTCGATTCTTTAGATAGATTATTTACACTTTTTGTTTAAGTCATGTAATTTACTATTCTTGCAGTTTTTGTAAATGTTTATTTATAGTCACATGTACATCGCGAAATTCGCAGAGTTATTTGCACCTTGCTTCAATGTCATTAAAATTGAATTCGTAGTATATATTTTCTACACCACCAATAAAAGTAAATAAATATGAGGTACTTATCCTAAAATCTTGGATGTACGTTTTCTTTTGAGCATCTTTAACTAAAGACCAATCTCTAGTATCTTCATCATATATGCTATTAGTTACTCAGAAACCATGCGTCTACACTTCCTCAATTCCTCATCATTGGATTGGTGGTCTGGATGCTGAAAATGTTCCGTTAATAAGTCTTTCTGCCTTCGACTTGATTTTGATTTCACAGATTGTCATCGTTGACTTCCGCACTCTAGTTGGTTATCGTTTGCTGCTGTTGTACTACTTTCATATGATCTGCCGTTTGTACTGCAATTTACTATTTTGACTTCGCGGCACAGAAATACCGATAAATACCGATAAATACCGATAAATACCGATAAAATTCAGAATTGCATAGATAATTGTTGCAGTAGAGGCCTATTATATTTTAATATGTCCATATTTAAGTTTATCATTCAAGAGTGAAGTATCTAATCTTCGTCATTTTGAAATTTGATGATCAACATAAGAAGAGGTTCAAAATAGGAATAAAACAATAAACTAATCATTTAATATTTAAAACAAAATTCAGATATATAATTCAACCATAATCTCATCTAAGAGGATATTAGTATAATACATGAGCAACCAGTACATAATTATGCTGATCACTTCAGTGATGTTACCTGCGTAGATCAACTTGTTGTATGATCTGTTTCAATAGTGCTCGATGCTATCATGGACGACAGTAGCACTCTAATTGCTATTAGTCTATGTTACCTGCAAAGTCGCTCTTGCCGCTTTCGCCCGCTATCAACAGCTAGCTACAATCTGACCGAACTAGAAAATCACAAATTTGCTCTAACTGATCATCAGACAATAGGATTATTCACTGACTACGATATATTTAGTACCGTCGAATCGTGAACAATAGCGAATTTGACATTAACTAATCTTCTTTTTTCGTCTTGAACAAAAGTTTAAATATTTAACAAACGATATTTTAGTGTACCTATATCAATATTCGCTAGAGTCTATTAATTTGGAGTCTATATATTTAGAGATGAAATATATTTCATCGGAGATTTCCAAAGACTTTACATATTAAATTTAAAACAAAACTAGTCTGACTCTCATCACTGTTGGCATTTTACAATTATTACAGTTTTGAAGTTTTGATGGTCAATGAAGATTCTATTTTCTAGTTTTCCATATGAACTCATCTATTTCCTAGAATCTAGTCCAATTTAGGCTTCAAGAAATCTGATGAAGTGGATTTTGCTTGAAAAATGCAGCATCCTTTACGCCTCATGAACTCTTGAATCCTCCAGCTTGAATGCTTCTGATTCAACTATCCTTCTCCATACATTTTCTCTTTCTCCTTTCATCTCTCCCTCTCTCTCTACACCCGCCTTTCTTTTTTCATCTCTTTCGTGTAACAAAATGAGCAAAAATTTATAAAAGTAAAATATCGCCGTGTAGATTTGGTCAAACATTAGGTTTACGACTGTGTTACCTCGACTGCTGGGCTGCTTATTGTTTGGAGACGGCAGCGAGTAATAAGCGCTACGGGAGCAGGAACTGGAGGTACGGCTTATGTCGACGATCGTAATGTATGTATCATCATTAGTCCGAACCGCCATCCAAATACACGCGACAGTCATGCCATGTACACGGTTTTAGTCAGAATCTTATCATTTCTAATCTTAGGATAAGCTTTGCTGCTACAAAGCATCAGACGTAATGTTTTATGTAAGTTTTAATGCATTTAATGTATTTATCAACTTTTAAAGAATAAAAATAATAAAGATTTTTGCTTTGTGAATTTTCAGTAGGCCTACTACTGAAGCAGACATGCGCCCATGCAACAACATTTAGTGTTACGTAACTTGCAATCTCCAACGGGCTGGGCATTTAGATACTAATGTCGAATATTAGTCTATAAACAACAACAACTATAAGAATAATACTAAAGTTCATATCAACATCGAGAAATATTGAGACAAATTCAAGCCGGTGATTAAAAGATCAAGAACGGTGCAAATTCCAAAATCCAGAAAGTTAGTTCAAAGTTAACTAAATATTTCACCTATGAATATCATTGCAATATATTTTCCACGGAACGCTTTAAGATGTTCTTAAAGCCTTTAAATTATCACTAATATTCACAATGTGGCACATTGGTATTGATACGAAGGTCTATTTGGCTGCTCTTTAAAGTATATTCAAGATTTGGTTTTGTTACAACTGTGATAACAGTGTTGTCCCAGTAATCAGAAGAAATCCTCTAACGGTCACATGACCTCACTCCTCTCCATTTATTTGCTCGATCCCGCCCCCACCCCACCCCCCCCCCCCCCACCACATCTCTCCTCCCCACTAAACCTCACATCACACTAGATGGAGGTAAGCTCCTAGCAGTCCCAGATTTCTCTTGATTTGATGCAGAAGTAGTCTCTGATTCCATCTGTTAAAGTCAACAAACATGACGACTACTTGCAAACAAATGTAATTATATAAATATATAACAGTTTTTAACTATATAAAGTTTATAATTAATTATATAATAGTTTAATTATGAATCTTGACTTGAATCAATAGTGAATTATTAAAGTTCTGCAGTAAGCATTATGGAGAGAACGTGGAATAGGCTGGAAAGTGAGACAAGGCTGTTGTATGTCACCACTTCTATTTAACATTCACGCATAGGCAATGATGATGGAAGCAGTGGATGGCATTGAAGAAAGAATAAAGATTAGAGGTAAACTTATGAAAGAGGAAAGAGTTGCCGATGATCAAGGCATGATGATTGCTAATAGAGAATTGGGTTTACAGAATATAGCGGGGATCTGAACATTACTGCCTTAAAGTATGGAATAAAAATTAAAATCAATTACATCAAAGTGAGGATAGTATCCAGAATGCGAGGAGAAATATAGAAAAGCATAACCTATTCACCCATAACCTCATCTAAGATTTCTGCATTGAATATAGAAATAGGCTGCATGAAGTTTGAACACGTGAAAAGTTTCAGATGCATAATATATACTATCAGAAAATGACAAATGTAAAATGGAAATAAATTGTATAATTTCGCAAGCAAAATTGACCTTCAATAAGAGGAAGGAGCCAAATAGTTTTTGAAATCCATGAAGATAAAGATTATGAAGACATTAGTGTGGATTACGACCCTTTTGCGGTTGTAAAATATGGACTCTAGGAAGATCTTTGAGATGTGCGTAGAAGTGTGGCTATGGAGAATAGTGAAAAAGATCAGAGGGACTGACAAAATTACGAACGAAGAAGTGCTAAATATGGTTGAAATAACTACAAAATTGCTAAATAGGAAAAATAATAGAAAATGGCCTGCATGCGTGATTTTGTCAAAGGAGATGATTTATTAAATTAGGCAGTTGAGGGAAGAATGGACTGGAAAATGTAAGAGGAAGAAGGCGACATGGAATACTGGATGATTTTATAACTGTTTCATAGGCTGATATGAAATGAAAAGCAGAGGATAGAAATGTGTGACCAATCAATAGGAAGTGCTCTGGGAGAAAGACCTGTTATGCATAGGGTGGCGCACTCAATTAAGTTCCGAATACATATAAATCCCAGTAAATACTCAAAAATCGCCATCAAATAGAACTTGGGCCAGTCTTCCTTCATAATTTGGGCATCTAATTTATCTTGGACTGATGTTCCTTTATAATATGGACATCAAATAAATTTGGGCTGATTTTCATTGATAATTTGAGCAAGAAAATGTTTTAAAAGAGATGTTTTGATTGTAATGAATATCTGTTTATTTTCTCACCCTATTCCCAAACAGCATTTCGTTAAGGATCTATTTCTAAGGTACTTTCTGGTAAATAGTTCATTATTTAATATTTGTCATTAATCAGATAAAAATGTTCATTTAACATTTATTCAATTTATTCAATTTCTAATTTTTTCAATAGTCATTATTTCCAAGTAATTTTTTAATTAATTAAAATTAATTTTTTAATTAATTACAATTAATTACTGTTGGAAAATAAATTTTATGATATATAAAAATCTCTCAATTTCTCAGTCACCCGTGCTCCCTCTTTCTCTCTCTCCCTCTCTCGCTCTCTCTCTCTCTTCATCTCTCTCTTCCTCTCTCTCTTTCTCTCTCTCTCTCTCTCTCTCTCTCTCTCTCTCTCTCTCTCTCTCTGTCTATCATTCACTCTCCGCCGCCTACTAAATGAACATTTTCAACAGTCACGATTTCCTATTTCACCAGAGCGAAACTGCGAAACTCCCACCGGATTCATTTCATTTCTTTCCTTTTGTTATTTCTTCAGCAGCAACTTCATCTTAGCCATTTTCTTTTTCTTCAGTTTTGTAGCCATTTGTAAAAAAATTTGGATGCTCAAGTGGTGTGACTATGGTATCTAACTACAATTGTGTAGATACAGATGTTTGCCACTATCTCTCTCTCCCTCTTTCTCTATCTCTTTCTCTCTTTATTCTTTCTCTCCCTCTCTCTCTTTCTCTCTCTCTCTGTATATGTATATTTACATATATATATATATATATATATATATATATATATATATATAATATACATTATATATATATATATGCAACACATTGTGTGAAATGCTTAACAACACAAATTGCAGCTTGTAATTAAAAGCGTGTTTATTGAATTGAAAAGGCTAGCCTTCTTCTCATGCGTTTCAACGCTTTCAGAATTCTCTAGCGCATGTTGTCTGTCGATCTTCAAGGCTTCAGGTCACCTCTAGTTCCTTGCTTAATAGTCTTCATTAACTTCCTGTGGTACGTCTCTTTGGTAAATTGCTCAAAATTCCCAATATTCTCACGTCCTTAGGTAGAGGTCCATTTTCTTTTTCAGCTCCTACTGTTTGGAACTCTCTGCCTCTTGATCTTTGCTCATGTTCTACTACTTCCACTTTCCGTTTTAAGTTGAAAACATATCTCTTCCCGCCATAGATAATTTCATCTTGCCTCACTGTTTTTATCACCGGACTGGCACCGTCTAGGATCTTTTTCTTTCTCTTCAGCAGACGTTTTTTCAGATTATAATGCGTGATTCGTTTTGTTGTAACAAGTGAGTGGGACGTAATTGACATCATCCTTGTATGAGGAAACGGGCGTTAAACCTTTATTACTATTAGTATTAGTTAGTTTCTAGCTTTACTATTCCATTTATGCTTTTAAATGTCCGATTATGTCTCCTTTATAAACCATGAGGGTATAGTTATTCGCCACTGGCTGGAGCCAGTGGCGAAGTCGGTAAGATGCTCGACCGCAGATCAGATGGTGCGGGTTCAAATCCTGGGTTCGCCCGTCACTGACATCGCTATCGAGTGAGAAAACTGACGTTAACCTTAGCTTTACCAGCTTTTTTAGATAATAGATTATTAGATACAACAAGAAATATGGTAGAATTCAGCGGAATAAGATACACAGTTCTATTATGGGGATAATGCGCTACGGGAACTGCTAACTGATGATTGTAAGGTCAGGTGCATGGGCTAGCAATCATGGTAATAAAAAACTCCCCCGTGGATTGACTCTTTTAGAGAAGTGTTAGTGTTAATTATAATTTGAGGTAATCACCCCGTCTGACAGCAAAATAGTTTTATGTTTAATTCCTTCACTATTTTCTGTTCGCTCGCTAAAAAGCTGAAGACTAATTTAAAGTCAGTTTTCTTCTCGATGGCATGTCAGTGCCTAGAGGAGCACTGGATGTGAATTATGCACCTGCTTAACTGCTGTTGATCAACTTACCAACAATCCACCGGCTCAGCCCTATCTCCCTCTTACACTCTATCTCGCTCCTTCATGGTAGCACTTCCGAATTAGAGCCTGTCTATATATGTTTGTCTGTGTGTCGGTAGTTCAATCAATGGGGAGAGTTTGTCATGGTCTCTCTCTCTCTCTATCTCTCTCTCTCTCTCTCTCTCTCTCTCTCTCTCTCTCTCTCTACTCTACTCTACTCTATCGCGATGCTCGGGCATCAGTTTCTTTCACGTTTGAGTTTACCTGGAAAGTAAAAATGTCAAGGTTCCAAATAGCTTCACACAATCTCTGGGCGGACAGCTGAACAAATTATAGTTTGAGATGTGCACGTTACCCCGGGATCACTATATATTCTTAAACTCAATTTCATAAAGTTTCAATCTTAGAGTGACGCTATGGACTTCCCTTCCATTTTAGCCGTTTTAAACCGATAATTCTTGAGTCAGTCTAACTTTCTGTACATATTAATTTTGAAACATATTATGCAGATTTTTTGTCAAAGTAAAATTCATATATTTTGTTTGAAAGGGAATTAAGAAGGGCAGAAGGGTTATAAGGCCATCATGCCCCTCCATAGAAAAGCTGATGACCTGCCGGTTTCACATGATTCGCCGCCTACGAAGTTAATTCCTGTGGATTAATCCTGTCGAAGTGAACTATAATGAATCTTAATATCCATCGTTTCAGAGAGAGAACATCATTAGAACAGAACAGCTGTGAGAAAACATAATTAGAACAGAACAGCTGTGAGAGAACATGATTAGAACAGAACAGCTGTGAGTGAACATCATTAGAACTGAACCGCTGTGAGATAACATGATTAGAACAGCTGTGAGAGAACATCATTAGAACAGAACAGCTGTGAGAGAACATCATTAGAACAGCTGTGAGAGAACATCATTAGAACAGAACAGTTGTGAGAGAACATGATTAGAACAGAACAGCTGTGTGAGAATATCATTAGAACTTTCTCTTTGCCTTCCACAACTATTGTTCAGTTTTCTAATACTTTATGAGTATTTTACGGCTCATCTTTTTCTTCAGGGGCCCTGTCACAACATTAGACCACTCCACGGAATCTTATAACTCTTGAGAGAACCATTCATCTGCGCACATGTATGTCATGTATCTTCCCATACAAGTATACAGTCTCGTTTATCCAATAGTGCGTCAATTGTTAAATTCAGTGGCATATAGGGTGCTCTGCAGCTCACACTCCTAAGCGATCACACCAGCTATCAATTTGGATATTTTTCCACATGTAGACACAATTAGCTGCGACATCAACGAGAACTGAAATTATCTTAACTAAAGAAGGAGTAAAGAAGATAGCAATTTGAAATAGTGTTTCATATATTAATAATGGGTAAACAGGATTGTTTTCTCACGGAATGACTCCCCTGCCCAGTGAATGTTAGTTGAAGCTGAGGAAGGCATAGGGGGCCCACCTCTTCTTAACCAGAATCCCCCAAGAATAATGGTATATCAAAAGGAATGTGAGGCAGGGCGAAATTAAGACACAGGATTAACAATTAATTACTAGGTAGAAGTGTTAATGCAACTCTGACTTTTATCACCTTAAATATAAAACCGGTTTAAAAATCACAAACAGACATTCGCTCATTGTCTTACAAATACATGTATACGCATGTATTATGCATGTACATGGATGAGAAATGACTAAGAGACGAGCAGTTTTCTTCTCAGAGAATAGAGTAAGAGAAGAGCAGCTATCTCCGCTGAGAAGAGGTAGAAGAAGAGTAGTTATCTCCGCTGAGAAGAGATAAGAGAAGAGCAGTTATCTCCATTGAGTAGAGGTAAGAGAAGGGGTAGGAGAAGAGCAGTTATCTCCGCTGAGTAGAGGTAAGAGAAGAGCAGTTATCTCCACTGAGTAGAGGTAAGAGAAGAGATAAGAGAAGAGCAGTTATCTCCACTGAGTAGAGGTAAGAGAAGAGCAGCTATCTCCACTGAGAAGAGGTAAGAGAAGAGCAGTTATCTCCACTGAGTAGAGGTAGGAGAAGAGGTAAGAGAAGAGCAGTTATCTCCACAGAGTAGATATAAGAGAAAAGAGGTAATATCCTAAGAGAATAGGTAAGAGAAGATCTCGAGCAGCTATCTCCTCAGAGAAAAGTAAGAGAAGAGAACAGTTTTCTCCTCAGAGCTCTCTACAGTGATAGTTTTGATTATACAAAGTGTCTACATAAAAGGTCGTCGTCACATACATTTTAATACGGTCCACATTTAAATCATCCATATGTTGCTAATACTATTGCTCACGATCTCCAGTCGCAAGTTTCTCTCTCTCTCTCTCTTTCTCTCTGTCTCTGTCTCTCTGTTTCTCTGTCTGTCTCTCTCCCCCTCGTTCTCTCTCTCTTTCTCTCTCTCTTTCTCTTTCTCTCTCTTTCCATCGCTCTTTCACTCTATTTTCTCTCTCGCTCTCTCTCGCTCTCTCACACAATTTCAGTGTATATTCAAGTAGCAAGTCCATGGCATGCATTAAACTCTTTCAAGTTTTCGACTTCACTTTCTCTTCATACCTACATAAGAATACACTGTAAATAATCTGACATCCAGAATCTCGTGTCTCCTTCTAACTCTTTCCACTTTTTTCTCTCTAAATAAATCCTTTCAATGTTAATTTTCTTTTACGAGATTGGTCAGACTTTGACTTTCCTGTTACAACGGCATCAGATATCTACTCAATTCTTTAAATAATTTTTTGTCTCAAATCATTTGTTTTTTAGATATCCTTAACTGTAAGAGTCAAGGTCTCTATCTGTCCTATCTTTACCTATTTTCTTCGAATGAACCTTTTGTCATTTGATTTTATCTGCAACTTAATCCTATTAACTTAAACCTTTTGAAGAAACTTTTTAGTAGTATTAATTCCTAGGTTTTATCACTGTCTTCGACCAGCATCTGTTGGTATTTTTAATCCATAAGCAGTCAACGAATAACGCAGTTAATCGTTACGATTAGTTAGTTTTAATTACTCCTGTGTCTGTTGCAGAATCTTAATAACTTGAAAATGGAAAGTACATCAACATGATCCACAAGTTGTATAATTTCATTCGTTAACAGCTGAGCTGCCATAAAAAAGGTACAAATCTAAAGTTAACGTCAATCTCTTCATCCGGAAACGAAGTCAGTGACGGGCGAGCCCAAGATTTGAACCCCGCACATACTGATTCGCAGTCGAGTATCTTACCGACGTCGCCACTGGCTACAGCCGGTGGAGCCAGTGGCGACTAATTTACTTCTAACGTAATAATGTAAGTTATTATGCACTAATGTCTTAATAACTAAATGTACTTCTATTTAATAATAATAATAAGGTTTAACGTCCTTTTCCTCTTACAAGGATGATGTCAGGGACGTCCCCCATCACATGTCACTACAAATCGATTCACCCCCAAACGATCTGAAACAACATGTGCTGAAGAGAGCTTGCATCTAACATTTTTTGTATATTATTGATGTATTATAATGTAATTGTACAATGCATATTGTTAATGTTACATTTAATAGCTTACATATATATTGGAATATTGACCGTTACGTCATTATTATACGAAAACATGAAATAATTGTTAAATAAAACTGTAGTAGCTATTATATGAAGTAAACGACATACACAACATCTTATTACATTGGGTTTCAAAATAACAATAAAAACTGATCTTAACAGTGACTTTAATTATCCATTTTTGCGACTTTATTCGAAACTCTTGATGTCAGAGACGTTCTATAATTAGATTATTATAAGATGTAGCCGTCAAGAACGAATCTTATTAAGCTTCTTTGAAATTATTTTATAAAACATAAATGACATCGGTTACATTAATTATGCATGGGAGAGCCAGTTGCGTGGGCTTGAGCGTTACAACACTGCCCTTGAAACTCTAGCACGTTAGTTGAATTTAGGAACGTTCGATCGATGACAGTGCTTTTGGGTGATTGACTAGAAGATAAATCCGTCGCAAATACAAGTACAAATAAAGACAATAATGCAGTAAATTGCACAAACAATCGAATCTAATAATAATAATAAGAACAACAATTAGAGTGCTACAGTCATCAATGACAACATCGAGCACTATTGAGACAAAAACAAGCCGGCGAGCTAAAAGGGAGGTCCAAAAACGGTGCAAATTCCAAAATCCAGAAATTCAGTCCAAAGTAAAGGGAGTTAAAGAAAAGGTGGTTTAGGCGCAGGTCGCTGCTCATGGACACTGGATGAAAAAGAGAGATGGAAAAGATAGGTCTTCAACTGCTTATGTAACTGCTCATAGGAAAACAAAGGCTGATGTGATTCAAATGAAGATTTCCGAAGACTGGATGGAAGAGAATTCCAGATCTGAGGTGCAGCATGCTGGAAAGAACGATTAGATAGCTTAGAGCGTGAAGGTAAGCTTGGTCTCACAAGTGTAATTAACTTAGAAGACAGAGTAACAGCAGGCTGCATCACTTTAATCAAGTGAAACATACAAGTTTGTCTCACGTGACAAGTATGGACGTATTCGACGAAGATCACGGATATGGAAGAAACATGCTTGTGAAGTTTTAGTGATGTGTTCGTGGAAGGTTAGGTGTTTATCAAGGATAACACCGAGATTTCTCACAGAAGAAACAGGTAATATTTTAATACCCGAAGATAACGAAAGAGTTTTCCCATTCAGCTTCAGAAGCTGTTGAGGTGTCCCGACCAACAAGAATTCAGTCTTAGATGGATTAAGTGCCAAGATATTAGCAGACATCCAAGAGGATATAGACTGAAAACTTTGTTGCAGGAGGGTTTCAGCATTAGAATAGGAGTTAGGGGTGAAACAAGTGTACATTTGAGTGTCATCAGCATATAACTTAACTTAACTTAACATAACATAATTATGCTGGTTAAGGAGGTCACAAAGACCTGTAACACCAGTATATAGTTCATGATCAAGAGAATGAGAAGAGATTAGAGTGCTTAGGGGTGTTGTATAGAGGTTAAAGAGGATAGGACCAAGAACGGAGCCTTGAGGCACACCATACTTTAAGTGAGAAGGCGAAGAGATGTACTCCATCATTTTCACTCTAAAAGAATGATCAGTCAGATAGGAGGAAAACCAATCAAGAACAATTCCACGAACATCAAACCAGGAAGAAAGACGTTCCAGAAGAATATTGTGATCAATGGTATCAAAAGCGGCCGAAAGATCAAGCATACATAATCCAGTTAAGCGTTGCGTGCACATAGCATTAAAAACAGAATTGTACACAGATAGAAGCACCGTTTCAGTTGAACGATGCTTAGTATAAGCAGCTTGATGCTTATTAAATAGATCATTGTAAGAGAGATGAGTAGAAATCCTCTGAAGAACAATTCTTTCAGTGAGCTTAGATTCACATTACATTCACATACACACATGATTACAATCACGTACGGGATCAAATCACACTACACTCATTTACACACATGACGCCTCGTCGCTTCTTGTTATATAATATCTAACGGTTCAAACACATTTCATTTCAAATTTAAATTGTACATTATATTACCATTCAATTCTCAATACAGAGTACAATAGCAAGTATATCAAGACATTACAAGTATCTAACGCATCACAATAGTAGCATCTATAGCAGTAATAGTACCATACAAGCAATGGAGTATACCGAAATAGTTGGCCCAGTCAATAGTTACTAGCTGGAGCTGTCAAATAACATTCTGTTAACTTAATGGCCCCATTTGAAAATCGCATGTGTTATTTGTGATTTACCTTTCTCAATTTATTCTCTATGTCTTATTTACCGATAAATAGACATAGAATGCAATGCAACAGTGTCTTGGTGGCTTTGAAATAACATTTATAATGTTAATACTCATTGCAACACTAGTTTTATTAACTATTCATGAATCACTGAGTATATTACTTAATTACACCTTCAAATTGTACTCTTCAAAGATACCAGATAAAGCATCTGATTAATTAAGCATCTCTTTGATCTGGTTGATTGAATGATTGATTGGTTGATTGGCTGAGTGATTGGTTGAGCGATTGATGATTGATTGATTGATGAATTTGATTGATTGATTTGATTGATTTATTACTTGATTAAGTGATTGATTGATTGGTTGATTGATTGATTAAGTGATTGATCGATTGGTTGATTGATTGATTGATCGATTGACTCAGTGTTTGTAAAATCATCAGCTGTGACTTATGTACGAACATGACTGTTAGGAAGACAAGAGTTGACCTGACTGCGCTAGTGAAGTCTCACAAGTAGGAAGGGATTTGATTACATTATTGAATTAGAGACATGTATACGGGTGGCATCAGAATGACAGTAATTGGCTTGCAACTCGACTTCTGCGACATGCAGAAACATTTCACATGTACATCATTCTAGCCTCGTGGCTTTACATGCTTTCTGACACCAATTAAAAGTAATGAGCCTAATTATTAAACGACGTCTTTGAATACTCCTGCATTTTTGTGCATTATACTAGTTTATCTCTCTCTCTCTTAGTGCACTTCCTACTGGCAGGTACATGGTATATACAGATTCCACTCTTCTCTATCTTTCGCTTTCCTTTTCATTTTCCACATATGCGTGGGTCTTTAAACCGTCTAAAAAGTCTCTAACATACCTAATCTCGGCCTGCCTCTGCCTCTATTCCCTTCCACTCCACCTTCTATGACCTCTAATAATAGACCTCCCCCTCTTAGGATATGTCCTATTCAACTCTTCATCCGATTTCTTAATATATTTTTCAACTGTCGTTCTGAACCAACTCTCTCCAGAACTTCCTCATTTGTAACACTTTGAGTCCAGCTAATCCTCTTCATTTTTCTCCATATCTACATTTCCAATGCCTCTAGTTTCCTGATATCTTCCTTCCTTAAGGTCCGCGTTTCACATTCATATGGTGGGTTATATCATGGTTTTCATCATATTTATCTTTGAGTCTTTCTTTAGACTTTTATGTCTTCATATATCTTACAAATATAAGCTTCTTACATCATATGTCTTTATGAAATTTCGTGAGGGTCGGACAACACAGTCGTTGGCTGAAAATCTTTAATGTTGATTTGAAATTCTTGAATTTGTTATAGCACTGCGTGCACACACAATTGGGATGATTTGTGCCCTGCACGTATATTATAAAATTTATCCTCTTTAGGAAACTCTTTCAATTCTAAGTTCATCTCTGATATTATTCCTGACTGAGGACAATGACAATAAAGACGAGGACGAGGTCAAGGACGATTTCAAGGACGAGGTCAAGGACGAGTACAAGTACACGGACGAGGACGAGGACACGGACGAATACAAGAACGAGGACAAGGACGAGAATAAGGACGAGGACAAGGACAAGGACAAGGACGAGGACGAGAATAAAGGACAAGGACGAGGACAAGGACGAGAATAAGGACAAGGACGAGAATAAGGACGAGGACAAGGACGAGGACGATGACAAGGACAGTAGGCTTCAACTGACTATGAGGATATGGCACCGAGCTGACGATGGCGCCACAGGAAGATCTTTTTTAGGAATCAGAGGTTGTGATCGTGTATTTAAGTCATATTTCCAGTCCTATATCTCATCCATTCATCACTTTTAACTCTCCAGACTATAATTATTAAAGATAGATCTCTCTATCACTCTCTGTCTCTGTCACTGATTCTCTCTTTTCTTCTCTCTCTCTCTCTCTCTTTCTGTCTCTTTCTATCTTTTCTGTCTGTCTTTCTCAATCTCTCTATCTCTCTCTCTCTCTCTCTCTCTCTCTCTCTATATATATATATATATATATATATATATATCTTAGTCTCTCTCTTTATCTATCTCTTTTGCTATCTGTCTCAAGTCTCTATATAATCTTTCTCGCTCTTTCCATTCTTCCATTCCCTCTCTCCTTTCCCATCAAACTCCCTCTTCCCTTTCTCACACTTTCCCTCTCTCTCACTTGCTAGATAAATAGTGTGAGAATAGGTGCTTATATCATCGACAATCCTTCGCTAAAAGTCAACTGTCACTTAATATTTACACATAAATAATTTTGATTTCAATCATCTACATTTGAAATACACCAGTAATTAAATTTTTACCCCGTACTTTGCGCATGAGATTCAATTCAATCATTTGGTTAGGTTACACTATTAAAGTGAATGGTAATAAATATTTCAACAATTATTAATGTTTTGGACCTACATTTTGCTCACCGGCCTGGATTAGTCTTAATAGTGCCGGATGTTGCCATGAGCGACTCTTGCACTTTAATTGTTGTTGTTGTTGCTGCTGTTGTTGTTGTTGTTGAAGTATAAGAAATGTTTGAACGTTATTTGGATGAAAGTTTTGTCTTAAGCTAGATTTCATAAATTGGTAGTAAAAAGATTTATGTTCAAATTTCAGTGAAAAATAGAAAATACATTATTAGCGCCCGTTTTTAGCCTTTCTGGTGTTTTTGATGCAATTTGTATGAATTTAACTATATTTTAACTTGAAATTGCCAAATTTGATCATATTTTAACCTAAAAATAGCAATATTGACTTTATTGCTTCACAGTACAAATATTTGCCTAATTTGGACTTTACAACTTCCAAAAGGGGGTCACACAACATCCTAAAGTGCATTTCACACGTTTCAAAACATCCTCATCAACATATACCGTTTTGAGTTTCAACGGTCCTACTAATTGCTCATCATACCCATCACCGACAGATGTTTAAGTTCTCACAACGACTGCCTCGATTCATTGCGGTACATCAATCCGAACACCTTCACAAATATCCTTCAATACAATCTTTGCTTCACTAAACTCATGTCAGTAAGAAATACCTACAACAGAAATCAAATACAACACAAATCAACGTGAAAAATAAAGAAAGTAAACATATATAGAGATGAGTTCAGTTAATAAGCATGCCCATCAAATCTCTGACTCTGTAGGTACGATTCTTCCAAACGTCCCTAGTTGAGTTAAGTCTGTTCCAATTCAGACTCGAAATTTTGACGATTCGACTGATTTCATAAACATAGACAGCGACCTCTGAACCTCTGATAGGCACCTGAACCTCTGATAGGCACCTGAACCTCTGATAGGCACCTGAACCTCTGATAGGCACCTGGACCTCTGATAGGCTCCTGAACCTGTGATAGCCACCTGACTTTCAACTTTCAGAACGTTTTCTATACGTTGTTTTACTTATCGAATTATTATTACTACGTTAAGACGCTATGTATCGCTTGCTTGAACCGTTTGATGGATAGCATCTTTCTCATCGACTTGGTTTTGACCTCGTTTAAAGTTAATCTTGTCATCTTGTCAAGACATTAACGCATGGCTGTGTTTTAAATACTGTGCTTTCGTTTGTTACTGGGTTGAGAGTGGTATCTGCTTAATGGATATTTTGGAGGCCGCGTGCTTCAAAATAACCAAAGCGTAGTTGACAATAAGCCATGCAGTTAGCTAGCGTATAGTTAACAGTTTTATTTTAACAGATTTAATAGAGTTAATAGTTCTATACCTATTTCCCACTATGTTCGATAATTTTGATCGTGCAGTTTCTTTGCTTATTTTCTGTTGTTGTAGTTTACTCTATGTCCACCTTTCCATGAAAGATATTTTTAATGGTTGCCTTTCGATGGCGCATTGATGAGAGCCAGCTCGGATTTAAGAATAACATTCCAACACCTTGGGAAATTTTTCATTCAAAGTTATCAAAACTCGGCCTTCCGTGGTGATGCCCCAATTATATACTAACCGAGCCCGGAGTAGCTTAACATCATTCATTTGATACGCAGCTAAACATGATGCGCTAAATCCCACCCAAACTAAATAATAGCATGTATAGCTAAATGGTTCTTTATTTATGAGCTCTGTGTATTTGCATTGAACGAGTACTAATTTATCCGAACTTTAATTATCATTATGTTTTATTAGACCTTTTGTGGAGTCGTTTGGTTTATAAGTATTCGTTAACTTGTGATTGTTGTTTGACTGGATGGAAGGGCGCCTAAACTGTTTCGATTTTGCTCCGTGGAAGCTTGACATTGATTCAAGAGACTTAGCGTCCTAACACGGGCTAAGCCTCCTGATTACAATGCTCACGGTGTTGGTAAGAACTTGGGCTAATCTCATTTCAGTTTGTGGAGAAGTTTTCTAGACTTCGTCGCCAGCGATTCTTTCAAAACCGTTACACGGCAGACACGAGAATCCACATTGCGCATTCTCGTTGACCTAATTAACTGCTCAGTGGCCTTTTTAATTTCTCATAACTTCCGCTAAACTAAAGAGATTTGCCATATTTTTGTTAAGTTTACTTTAAGGTACTACCTTGCACTAATTTTCTGGACTTTGGAACTTTGCACCGTTTTTGGACCTCTTTTTTGTCTTTTGATCTTGTCTCAATAGTGCTCGATGTTGTCATTGATGACTGTATCTCTCTAATTGTTGTTACATTATGTTATGGTTCAAGTCTAGTTTATGGCAAAGCTTAAAGCGTGCCACTTTCAGAACAGTCTGCATAACGTATTCGGTGTTAAGGTTTTTATAATTATGCTACTAACAAGCTCATATTTAGACTTTAAATTAATTTAACTTCTTTTTTGATATTGTGCGCCTATTATTTCTCAAATAAAATGATGTTTTAGATAACTTTAGCTTCTTTCGCTCTCTTCTTTCTACTTCCCCATCTGAACACCGCATATGTATCCTTCAATATAACTTCCTCGAGGCTTAGACCGTCAGAATATTGACGCAGAGTTACCCTATACAGCAGAGAAAAAATCATGACTCTTAAAATAAAATTCTTACCGGAAGCTTATGTCAGAACTCAACGACGACTACATCTACTTATGCCGCCTGTGACATGGTAACGCTGCTGCGGGCCTACTTTTGATCATTTACAATTCACATTTAATTTCGAGTTCTAAGCACAATTGATTATGTAATCTTTATTATATTGCTCCCACTAATGCGCAAATATTGTTTAGTCAATTAATTTGATATCGTTACTAGATAGCAAAAGCGAAAAAGCTCCTCTAAAAATGTCTAAAGCAGTTTGGATTATCGACGGTAGACGTTACTAATGATCACGAAGAGAGGGCAGCAGAACGATTCGATGCTCAGTAGTCAGTCGTAGAACGCTTAATTCTAGAAATTGAGATCTCTAGTTCGAAACCGCGTTGCCAAATGAGTTTCCTCTTCTAGATTAGTCAATAAAGCCCAGTTGAGTTCATTTAATATGTGGTGTCAGGGATTAGAACAGCCTGCCTTAGAGTTCCATTTTCTATCTAAATGCAGACTTCACCTGTGTCAACCAATCAATTTAGAAAAAAACTCGACGGGTCATACATTTTGTAAAATAGCGGCACATTAAAGAAAACCATTGGGAAAGAAAGAAATAAAGGAAACTACAAATACCACAAACGGCAATGAAACTCTGTAATACGTGTACAGTCTTAGAATGTCACGGTCTAAACTATACCGATCAACGTTACTGTAACCTTTTCACATTTATTTTTGTTTCTTTTCTTATATTCAGGTCAACCAAAACATGATGATTAGATACCAGAAGATTTCTTTTCTGAGAAAGTCTAATACGTCCCTGACATCACCCTTAGACGTCAGTCAGCTAAGTAAAGCTAAGGTTAACGTCAGTTTCCTCACTCGAAAGAGATGTCAGTGACAGCGAGCCCAGGATTTGAACTCCGCACATACCCCGCGGTCGTGTATCATACCGACTTCACCACTTGATCCAGCCATTTATATATATATATATATATATATATATATATATATATATATATATATATAAGAAGGTGAAATTGGACGTGGAGTAAGACAAGGTTGTAGCATTTCGCCGTTGCTGTTTAACATTTACGCTGAGGCAATGATGGATGAAGCCATGGAAGACATGGAAGAAGGAATAAAAGTAGGAGGGAATTTGTTACAAGATGTACGATTTGCAGATGACCAAGGACTGGTAGCGAGCAGCGAGATTGGATTGCAGAAGATAATGGATAGGCTGAATGATACGGCTTTGAGATACGGCATGAAGATTAATATAAAAAAGACCAAGGTTATGAGAGTGTCCAATAATAAAGGTGAAGTTAATATCACAATAAATGGTACGAAATTGGAACAGGTAAGAGGTTTCAAATATTTGGGTCATACTATAACCGATGACGGGAAATGTAAGACGGAAATATGCAGTAGGATTGCACAAGCAAAGCGGCATTTGGTAGTAGAAAAGAACTATTAACAAAAAGTTTAAGAAAAACACAAAGATAAAGATAGTGAAAACTTTGGTTTGGACAACGCTATTGTATGGATGTGAAACACGGACCTTAAAGAAGGAAGATATTAGGAAACTGGAGGCATTGGAAATGTGGATTTGGAGAAGAATGGAGAGGATTAGCTGGACCCAAAAGGTTACAAATGAGGAAGTCCTGGAGAGAGTTGGCACAGATAGACAGTTGATAAATGTATTAAGAAATAGGAAGAAGAGATGGATAGGACACATTCTAAGGGGGGAAGGTCTATTAAAAGAGGTCATAGAAGGTAGAATGGAAGGAAAAAGAGGCAGGGGCAGCCGAGATTAGGTATGTTAGATGATTTAAAGACCCACTCATATGTGGAAATGAAGAGGAAGGCGGAAGACAGAGAAGAGTGGAGGCGTTATGTACCATGGACCTGCCAGTAGGCAGTGCATATATATAAGATATATATATATATATAATATATATTATATACATATATATATATTATACCAATATATATATTATATATATATATATTATTATATATATATATATATATATATATATATATATATATATATATATATGCCTATATATATACTTTTGCTGGCTGGTTGCTGACAACTAGAGTGAATTGTAAGATAAAGAAATTATTGGCAAAGTTAAGAACATTTTAAATTGTGCTAATGTCGTCAGTACAAGAAATGAATATCAGACGTAGCGATAATTTATTGAGATCTCTGAAATTCAGTTGGACGAAAACCGCGATAAAGCGATTGTTTGCTGTCGTTAGTTTGAGAAGATTTCCTGTAAGCCTTAAAAATGCGAGGATTCGCTCGCTAGCCTTGAGTATTCTTGAGCCAGAGATAATTAGAGGATTAATTCTAACTGAGACGTGACGACTAATTACTTGGCTTGCTTCTTTAATTAGCCGTCCTCGTGAGTGAGTGAAATAGAGATCGAGATAGAGAGAGTAACTGCAACCTTTTCAATGTCAAGAAGTAGCATCTGTCACTAATATTGTTAAGATTATTATTATTGTTAGATAATTATTAATTTATTCACTGAATTCAGTGATTAATTTATCGTTTCAATTATTTAAACATTTATTCTTTCATTCACTCAATCTGCCATTCAATAAATCATTCAATAATTCAGCCAGTCTAACGATCAATCTGTTGGTCAATCATGTATTTTTTCTTCAATTCATGAAGTCGGTCATTCAATAATTTAGACCAGCGGATATAAAATAGTAAGATGTCCAATTTTGGATCAGTAGGTGTAGAGTTCAAATGCATAGTTCGCCTCGCCACTGATGCGCTTCGAGATAGAAATCTGACTTTAAGTTTAACTCTAAACTTGGCATTTAAGCTTTCCCAATCCATCACACCAAACACTCGGCAGATGTAACAATTTTTAGAAATACAGAATAATATAATATGACATCTAAAATATCAAATTTAAGAAATAAAGAAATTTATGCTAAAGCCCTGTTATCAGGATTGAAAATTCATTACTAGTCGAATAGAATGCATTAGAAAGGCTGCAGACTCAATTCTGTCGCGTATATTTAAAGCAGTTATTAGAGTGCCAGGTAGAGAAAAATATTAACAGAGACTCTTCCCCTCTCTGGAGAATATTTTAAATTCTAATATCTTCTCTGTTTCAACGCAATGAACAATTGAACAATTATGAACGAACGCTCATACGTGTATAAATACTGCTGTGTGCATTTGCTAAATCAAAATCTAATCTATGAGTTTTATATACTGATAATATTTATGTGTTTATTGAATACGTTTCGCAATGCAGTCAATTCTTGTTCTTAGTGTTATTAGTGTTATTGGTGTTCTTTATAGTTCATGTTCTTTGTTGCACTTTTGCCTATTAAATTTTATCTGTATGTATATGTTTTGGATGCCCAAGCGGTGTCATAAAGAAGCTAGAAGGTATAGAGAGGAGTGAACCCGTATGAGTGAGACAATTAGGGTGCTAAATCCCCTTCCAATAATCCCATATTCGTTATAATGCAACATATAATTCTCGTTTAAAGAATGCTTAAAGAATGTTCAAAGAATGCTTAAAGAATGTTCAAAGAATGTTTAAAGAGTTGTTCTTGCCCTTTACATGTAGATCGTAAAACACAAAGAACGATATTTTTACTCCTAACAATTACTGATTCAAAGTGTTGTAACACTATGTTAGTAAATACCTGGAAATCTGTCGATTTACTCTCTGTTATCAAAACCATAATTATGTATAACTCTCAGATCATAACTTAAATAAAAAATACGGGCTATAATAATAGTCTCTCCTTTAAGTCCTTTAATAATATTTACTTCTCTACAAGAAGCGGATAAAAATATGGAATATGAAAATATTGATACGTCATATTTTCATTGCTTAGCAATGAAAATATGACGTATTTGCAAGGTTACTTTATACACCGGATCAAAATATAATTATGTAGTGTCTGTACTTGTCGACTCGTGTCATTGAATATTTTGTGTGAATTTAACAGATTTAGTTTCCTAAATAAATTTGAAAATAAGAATTACTTAAGCAAGGAAATTGATTTAGATCTTCCGAACTGTTTAGAATTAGAACGATTAAAGTTAAAATATAATTTCTCACTAATTGACTCTAAGCTACAGAATAGATTTAAGTTTCAGTCCTGTTTGTAACAATCTAATAACCACACATTGAGGCACACATTTAAACACACTTTTGCTAATTCACACATTGAAACACATACCGAAACACACTGAGAGCATGAGCAAACTAAGACTCACCATGAGTCGGGAAACTCTCGTGAGCACACTCTTTCCAGAACACACATAAATTTCTTTTCCCCTCTCCCTCTGCTTGTAAGTTTAACCGTCTCCACCTCTTAAATATACGGTCAGTCGCTGTGAGAGAGTAGTCAGTGTTTGAGAAAACATGTCGTGACTGTAAAAACCTGTCGCTTGAGTCTCCAGCTGATACAGCTGCTGCTACTGATGCGTATGTTGCTACTGATGCAGCTGTTGCTACTGATGCAGCTGTTGCTATTGATGCAGCTGTTGCTACTGATGAAGCTGTTGCTGCTAATTCAGCTGTTGCTACTCATGCAGTTGTTTCTACTCATGCAGTTGTTGCTACTCATGCAGCTTTTGCTATTGATGCAGCTGTTGAAACTGATTCAGCTGTTGCTACTGATTTTGCTGTAGCTACTGATGTAGCTGTTGCTGGACTGTTACCGACATCGCCACTGGCTCCAGCCAGTGGCGATGTCGGTAAGATACTCGACCGCGGATCAGTATGTGCGGGTTTCAAATCCTGGGTTCTCCCGTCATTGACATTCCTTTCGAATGAGGAAACTGACTTTAATATTAGCTTTGCCAGTTTTTTTACTGATCTTTATACTTTTCAGCTACAATGACTTCTATAGCAGCTAATGCTACTGATAAGGCAGGTCACCGGTGTTGCCTCTGCTTCTGCTACTTCTAATAACACAATTGCTACGGATACTGCTGCAGTCGAAATGCAGCTGCTGATTTAACTCATACTTCTAATTCTGATGCTGCGTCACCGTCGGTTTAGGGTAGCAGTAGATATGGCTATTGAAACAGCAAGAGAAATTAAATTAATTCAAGCCGATCTTTTCGCAATGGTATCCTGGTAAATTGATAGGGGAGTAACTTCTCTGAAGCTCAAGCAGTTAGCTTTAAAGACTCATGTGAAAAATTTCACTTCTTTGATGATGATAACCCAAGGTGATTTTAATAGTAATTTTTCAAAAAGCAGTTAGGTCCATGTAACAGCTTTTGTATGCAAGTAATGTCTTAAGCTATAGCGGTTGCATTTTAGCAGATATACTGTATAACTGTATCAGCTTCACAGCTGTAGCAGCTACTGGTATATAAATGCTACTTCGCTGTAGAAGTGTAGACCTACTGGTGCTACATACTGTATAATTGTGAATTAATGTAATCGTAATACCTTCATAGCTCCATGGTAGCATATTTTTGGTTGTTCAAAAAAGTAAAGAGTAAACACGCATTATTGTGAAATGATCAACTATGTCGATATCTTTCACTTTTAATACCGCATGTTTAAACCGTTAGGCAATTTAGACCATTTTCCGTAAAACCAGTCCAGTGAATGTCTGAGATTTTATTCTCATATCAGCGCGGCTGGGATTCGAACCCACGAGGGTTCAATTCGCCTGAGTATCTGTCATTTAAAACTTCATGACGTTACCACTACGCAATTGAGACATTCAAATACCGAAGTAATAATACTACACTTAATAGTAATAATGCTACACTTCACATGTGGTAAAATGTGCTTTATATATTAGTGGGATTGACATTAGAGCTGTACTGGCTGCGGTATTTGAAGCAACCGTCTTTCTAGCTGAGTGCAATTCAAATTATCTGAGAGATTAATTCACGGGATCAGAGGGGATTAGCAGAAATATATGCTATACATCTGTAGTATAAAATAAGTAGTTTTACTTTCTGCTGGAATCATACTCGCTTTTTCTTAGATTAACATGAATTGTAGATCCGTCTTTCAAACAAGCGCTTATAATTATCCCTACTCTCACCACTTCCGTCGTTATGACGAATTATCAGGTTTAGGATAATTATTTCTACATATCCATTTTATTTTATTTTACCATAGAGTTATTTCATATCAAAACATATTTCATCTCATAGGACAATTATCTTATAGTAAAGACTATGCCTATATAAAGTCATATTGGAATCAAAGCTTGACTAGAATATAGCGTTAAGGAAAAATATTTTTCATTTGCTTATTCGATATGGAAGTCACTATAATTTATAGCGAATTTAGAGGGTTGAAAACTTTTCTAGTAACTCTAGTATGTTGCACATTTTCGTGCACCTTTGGCACAAGAACGTTAAGACACATATGGACTTGGAAAGCCCGAGAAGACGCTATGGAGCATAATGAAGAGGATTAGGTTTACTGACAAAAACTAAAATTGAAGAAGTGCTGAACATTCAACATGATGTTTAAATAAAAAAAGAAATAATACTGTATGAAAAGGACCAAGGAGTTAGAGGAGTATCGAGAACTGGAATATTGAATGAGCTGATAGCGAGAGAGAGAGAGAGAGAGAGAGAAAGAGAGAGAGAAAGAGAGAGAGAGAGAGAGAGAAATATGCTTATTATTGAATGTACACATACAAATACACATACAAATACAAAGTCATCAAAGAGGGTATGGATACTCTATCTAGTTAACAGCCAGCAGTCATTCAAAAACAAGCTAAGTTACAACTGATAATTATCAGTTGTAGTATTATCACTGTAGTATTTCGCTAATTATAATTTGCGAAATACTACAGTGAAAGCAGCGTGCAAGTTGAAGGAAAGGTAGTATAAAAATTTGACAGAACAATAAATGAAGGTATTCGTATTTCGATAAAAATGGAAAGGCAGAGAATAGAAATATGGGGATAATTAGATGCCATAGATCTTCCACTTCCAAAAACATTTATGTGGTAGTATCGAGTTGAACTTTATAGTACCGATAGAAGTCGAGACTTTCAATGTGCACATCCTCACTTACACTTATACGTGTACTTATAGTTGTACGTGCAATTACACTTATACGTGTAATTGCAATTTTAAATATATCCTCGCCGAGTTTTTATCTGCAGCCTTTGCAGCACTACAAAAGGTTGAAAATCCTCTAAAAATATTACTCTCCAACGGAACTGCAACTACTGAAAATTAGTTTCCTGTCTCATAATTGTAATAGTTTACGACCAAGGTATTCGTCCCGATTCTCATGTCTGAAGCGATAGTTTTTCTCAACACTTGGCGGAATTTGAGATGTGGAGTCATGGACGTTAAACGGCTTTATGTAGATATTCAGAAATTAAATCATTTTTATGACACATGAAAATTTGTATTAGTTATAGTAGTTAAATAAAGAAGAGATAATTTGTAAACATTATTATCAGTGATGTTATTGTCTTATCCGTGATCTTATTGTCCTATCAGTTATCTTAGTGTCTTATTAGTGATCCTTACCAATGATCTTATTGTCTTATCAGTGATCTTATTGTCTTATCAGTGATCATTTCAGTGATCTTATTGTCTTATCAGTGACCTTATTGTCTTATCAGTGATCTTATTGTCTTATCAGTGATCTTATTGTCTTACCAATGATCTTATTGTCTTATCAGTGATCTTATTGTCTTATCAGTGATCATTTCAGTGATCTTATTGTCTTATCAGTGATCTTATTGTCTTATCAGTGATCTTATTGTCTTATCAGTGATCTTATTGTCTTATCAGTGATCTTATTGTCTTATCAGTGATCTTTGAGACTGCGAGATTAGCGCACTTGGTTTAGTTGCGCGTCAATTATCGAAGTTAAGCTGCATCGACCTCGGTTAGTACTTTTTGGATGACCACCTTGGAAGTCCGAGTGCTGGTAAAAGCTTAGGAAGGAAAAAATCCCAGGGTGATGGAAGATTATTCTTTAATCCGCGCCGGCTGCAATTGATGCGCCATCAAAAGGCAACGATTACTAATAACCATGGAGAGGAAGGAGGAAATAGGTCTTAAATAAGCATCTGTGCTTTCTGACCCAGCGTGCCGTTGTGTTATGTTTATTGTCTTATCAGTGACCATATTGTCTTACCAGCGACCTCACTGTCTACACAGATAATTGACAGTTTTCATCTGCGCAATCATAGAAGTTTATTAACTAAGGACAGAGTCTTTGTATTGACTTAGATATTACTTGAAGACTTGTTAATTTAAAAGCTATCAACTTTATGCTTTATTATATCTAGTTTTTTTCAAATTACTTGAAAGGTGTTAACTCCAGTCCCTTATTCTTTAAATTAAAATTACATTTTGACCATGAAATGATTACTGGACGCTAGTGATTGCAATAGGCTGCAGTACGACTCCACTCATTCTTTGTCCTCCTCTGCCATGTTTGAAAACTAACCCATGAAATTATATGCATGAGCTGGAAAGAGTTTTATCTTGAAAGGTTTACATCGGTGAAAATTCGATTAGGTTTACCAGCATTTTAAAATTTCCTTTAGACAAATATACTTCTTGCTGACTAAATGAAATCAGCCTAATTCTGATTTATTTCATGGCATTACATGGATTAAATCAGAATTAGGCTGATTTCATTTAGTCAGCAAGAAGTATATTTGTCTAATATGAATCATTGAGCAACTAATTGTTAGCAACTAATTGTTAGAATGTCTTAATAGCGTCATGAAGTTTTAAATGACAGCTCCTGAGGTGAATTGAACCCTCGTGGGTTCGAATCCCGGTCGCGCTGATCTGAGAGTAAAATCTCGGACATTCACTGGACTGTTAATACGGAAAATGGTCTAAATTGTCTAAGGGTTTAAACATGTGGTGTTAAAAGTGATAGATATCAACATAGGTGACTATTCCCTATAATGCGTGTTTACTTTTTTACTTTACAACACAAATGTTCTGTTTAACTGCAGACGAATTAACTTTTTTCAATCAGTTTCCGTTATCGGTAATGCAAGAAATGCTTTAACGGTGTTTGATTATATAGTTTTGATGTAATACAATATTATCCCAATTTCTAAATTGTTTGTAAATTTAAAAATATGTAATGATATGAAAGCAACAGCCTAGCAACCATAGGACGAAGAAATTATCTTCCTTTTTGGATAAAATATTTTCTTTTCCTAACTTTCCGTAATATTTAAGTTTATTAAATATCAGCTACACTTCACTATAACTTACCGTAAACGCTCGGATAGAAAATTATCCCTAATAAAACGTTTCAACATGCTATTTCTTTAAGCACTACGTTAATTGGGTTATATAATTTGCCACAAGCCAATTAGTTTAACGTGTATAAACCCTAAAAGATGGCGGAAGGATAGCTAGGATGCCATTCCAGTCAATCGGGTTTCCTGGTCCAATTTAAAGCCCTTGCAACAGGATGATGGTTGTTTGAGTGGAAACCTGCTCGTTACTTTTATGATTTGTTTGTACCGAGAAAGACAGCAATAAACACTCAACCAGTAGAGTTTTGGCGAGGGAGGACTTTCAGTGTACCCCCCCCCCCCCCCACTTCTTCGAAGCACTATTCACTGGATTGATTTCTAATTACAATTCCTGGATTGATTTCACTGGATTGGTCATTCAAAGCCTATTTCATATTAATCTAATAGAAATATGCCAACAACATGTGATATACAATATGCTAACGTTGTCTCAATCCCTAAATAAAGTTGTAAGATTACTATCCTTCAATTTTATTCAAGGATTGAAACAACTTTGGCACATTTTAACTAAAGTATTTCTATAAAATTAATGTGAACTAGATTTTGAATAATTATACAGAAATAGATCGATCAAATGCCATCAGAGCGGGATTTAGAGAATGGATTTAGAGGATGGAATTAGAGAGTGGATTTAAAGAATGGATTTAGTGAATGGATTTAGAGAAGGGATTCAGCGAACAGATCAATGAAAGGATTTAACGAAAGGATTAGCTTAAGTCGCACTAATCAATTAAACTATTCATGCTATTTATATTGCAAATTATTCCCAATACAAACTATAGTAGACATTCAGAAAAAGTACTTTTAAATTCAGACAACAGATGATTCTGCCGTGCTGATATTTCTGACAACCTGATATTTCTGACAAACTGATATTTCTGAAAACCTGATATTTATGGCAACCTGCTAATCAGACAAACTGATATTTCTACCAACCTGAAGTTTCTGAAAACCTAAACTTTCTGTCAGCCTTTTTTATTAGATTAGATATCAATTTAAATGTAATTGGTATTTTGCTTATTATTACTATTGAACTCTTTCTGTAAAGCAGTCTCGAAGACCGAGTTCGGCCATGACACTGCTACATAAGTTTTCGTTGTTAATAATAGTAATAATAATAATCCAAACAGGTTCCCGACCTATACCCCCAAAAACTCAAATCAAATCGGGGGTTCAGTCCACGCAGCCTCAGCCTCAGGTGCTGACTGGTGACAAGAGGACACTGGGGCAGCACGTGAGCACGAGGGTGATCGTCAACGGGTTGAACACAGCCCGTCTGAAAGAGAAGAGATGCGTCCTACGTCCCTGCCTCTCAATACTCCCCTCCTCCTCCTCCTCGAGTGCGTCCATATAGCCTGAGATAGGTCCACAAGAGTTTTCTGCGCTGACCATCAACGAGAAAAAGAAGAAACTGGAGGCTAGAATGGCCTCTGCCTCCCAGGGGTCCCTTTCACCAGGGCCACAGCACCAGGGTCAAAGGCTGAACCAGATGTAGGCCTCAGGGCAGGCTGAGGCGTAATGGCAGAGCTCATCGGGTATTACAAATCAGAGCTCTAATCAAGCGGATACTCGCTCCCAAAAATTTTCTAGGAACAGCTATCCAGATTTCAGGGTCGATGACTTCTAAAAGCGGTTCTCCCAGCAGAGTTCTCACAACTGCCTCATCAACGCTTGTTCAGGGGAGTCACCGTCGTGGTGGATCGATAACAGATGAAGTGGAAACGGGCGCTGCTGGAGCCAAAAGCTGTGGATTCAGGGCAATGTCACCCGCTGCTGCGATCAGCAACGTTTAATAATAATAATAATAATAATAATAACGTGTATATAATAATAATAACAATAATAATAATATTTAATATAATAATAATAATAACCTGAAATTTCTGACAATCTGATATTTCTGGTAACCGGTCACTTCTGACATCTGGTATCCTAGATTTGGAGTGACCAAAAGTGTTTTTGGAGTGTTTCAAGAGTATTGTTTGAGTCGTTAGATTAGCTTTGCCTTAACAATGCTCTACATTATAGCGGATGGTAACAAAACTCTTGTCGATTTTAATCCCTTTCTGCTTTTTTGTCATTTCTATCAATTAGTCCTTTTGATATATTGTGAAGCTATTTCACTATGTTGTTAAGCGTCGACAATGCATAAAAATAGCGTCACTGATTTGTTAAACAAGAGGCCACCGTGTAGTGACTGAAAATAGCAAGGACAATCCACCTTAGAAACCATATTTCCTAAAAACAAATTGCACTTCAAGATTTTGCGATGTCAGAGCATTCGTTTTGAAATAAACTTCCTGGAAGATGAAATCCTCTTAGAGAGTGAAGGAGTACGAATAAATCTTGGACCTGCCCTTGGACATTTGTGAATGAAAGATAGGCAGTAGCGTAGTGCTGCATTGTAGTATTAGTCCTTTCATATTTACTATTTGCCGAGCAAGTTTTCCGATTGTGGATGTAGGGTTCAAAACGAGTGCTCACCCTGCTGCTGGCAGGCCTTTGAGGCAGGGAATAGACGTTAAACTCGACTTTAGCAGTTTACGTCTTTAATTATAATGTTTCAAGCAGGTACGGCGTTATAAAATGATTGTTCTTTCTCAATGTGCCTAATTCTTTAGACAAATATAGGAGACAATAGTCACCAAACTTCAAATAAAATGTGGTATTTTGACAATGTTTGAAAGCATTGAACTACAAGCCTTTTTATCAGTAGCGTAACAAAGAATTTACTTTTTAGTTCATATCAAGCCTTCACAACCCTTTATGATATCAGACTTATTACAAGTCGGCACAATGAAGGACATTTTGTTTCATTTTACGGCAGTCCATATTACTTTGACTTACTTCCTCTTTAAAATATTTTACGCTCACTGGTGTTGAAATCCAACGCCAGTAATAACGAAATCAACTAAACACTAGCAAGAAGTCAATGACAATCAATGCATTTGAAATATTAGCTTAAGAAATATCAGCAGAGCAATATTCATACAGAAATATGAATACATGCAATTAGTAGTTTATTAGTTAAGCATAAATCTGTCCACATTTCGTAATAGCCTTGCGAATATAGCCAGAATTCAGTCCATCCATGTATGACGATACAAATAATCTAGAGACGGTTTCCAGAGTTTTCTATCTGATTGAGAACTGTCTCAAACTAAACTATATGGCAAAATGGAGAATTTTAAACTATGCTTCATTATTCTAAATATCGCCAGGACAAATTAGCTGCTTTATCATTCTTAAATATTATAAGCCTACGATATCATTTCCCTCTGCCGCATGCACTGCATGTCCCGGTACAATTAGATAGCAAACGCGTTTGTTGTTCACGAAGCCAGAGATTCGAATCCCGATCTAGCGTGTCGCTAGCAGCATTCCTTTAATTTAAAGTAACTTTTAAATTTTGTAATCATATGAATGTAATAAAATTAGTCAAGATAAATCTTCGTGTTGCCAATTCCTTTATTTCAAGTGAAAACTTTCGTCTGTGATTCAATAATCTTTCTATTACACTTAGAAATTCGTTACTAAGTGAAAATGTGGAAGACATTTTACGCGTTTCACTAATCCACAGTTTTCAAAGTCGCATAGTTTTTGTGTCCAAGGATCTGTGAAGAATTGATATGATATTACGAGTGTCGTCATCAGCTCCTCGCTTTTAGATTTATTATAAATTGAGAGAGAAATAATATAAGCTTAATTTATTGCTGATAATTTTCGTCACATGAGTGGGCGAAGAAAATGTTGCCGTTCTGAGAGTGTATGACTGAGCGTTTGCTTACTAGTATGTTTGCTTGTATGCTTGCTTTCATGTCTAAGGATTTCTGGTAGTTTTTTCGATGTATGATTCTGTGCGAAGCTGAATGATTGTGCACGTGTATATGTGTAAGCGTGTATGTCAGTATGGCTGGAGCCAGTGGCGAAGTCGGTAAGATACTCGATCGCTGATCAGTATGTGCGGGGTTCAAATCCTGCGCACGTCACTGACATCGAGTGAGAAAACTGACGTTAACCTTTTTTACCAGCTTCTACTGACTGTTTGTGAACATGTATGTGTGTGTTCGTGTATATTTGTGCACGTGTATATGTGTATGCGTGTATGTTTGTGCACGCGTATGTGCGTGTATGTCTATGTGCTCCTGAATGACTGTGCACATGTATGAGTGTATATGTGTCTATGTGCTACTTAATGATTGTGCACGTGTATATGTGTGTGTGTATGTCTATATGCTGCTGAAAGATTGTGCACATGTATGTGTGTATTTATGTGTTTAAGTGCTACTGAATGATTTTGTGCTATGTGCTACTGAATGATTTTATGCTATGTGCTACTGAATGATTTTGTGCTATGTGTTACTGAATGATGTATATATATATATATATATATATATATATATATATATATATATAGTATATATATACATATATATATATATGTGTATATATATGTACATATATATATATATATATATATATATATATATATATATATGGAGTACAGACAGATAGAGTGAAAGAGAGAAAGGTGGAGGGCATACAGGTAGAGACGCATCATAGAGACGATATTGCAACGATACTAACAGAACGATACTAAGGGAACGTTGGAAGGATGTGGAAAACGGTTAGAGAAACATAAGCAGAGAGGAGTGATAGAGAGCGAAAGAAGAAAAACGACGAGAGAAGAGAGAGAAGCAGCCGATGCAGGAGAATACGAGAGAAAATGAGCACACGCATAGAAAGATATCATGAGACGGAATTAATTTCCTGCGATAAGGTAAGAAGGTAAATGAGGTATTAGTCATTAGCGCTGTCGCTTTCGCTCAGTTTGTAGCTGCAGACTTCTAGAAATAAATTCTTTTTCTGCGATTATTACCTTTTATATCAAGCCGCAAAGGAGAAACGTTTCCTGAGAATTAGCTTCACAATCAATCAAACAATATTCTTAATTGCAGATAATTATTATGGCACTACTTTAGTCGTCCAAAGAAGAAGAGAAATAATGGAATACTGACAGTTTTATTGTCAGAAACATTATTCTCATTTGCGTAAGTTTTGGACTACTATCGAACTCATAATTATTTTTAAAGTTTAATTCGTTCCATTGTATAATAAAGAAACCGTACACTGAACATATCGTTGGAAGCAATAAGCTGTTATAGAGAAGGCAATGAGAAATTATCTAAATAACCACAAGTAATCATCTAAAAAAGTAAACCATTAAGACCATTTTAAAAAATAAGTTATTAATTATATTTTGTTAGCAATATGAAGCTAGTAAACTTTCGTATTAATATGAAGAATATTAATTCAATCGTCTAAACAAAACCATACAATTTTCGTCCCTATACCTATAGGACTAGTAACGCAGGTGTTAATCCTCGGATGACTTGCGACAGAACACGAAGTTAAGCTCTGACCATGACCTTGGTTTTGTTTGAAACATCTTATCAACCAATTTCTAAAAGTCTGAATATGAATATGAATATTGAAGGGAACTTGAAAGGTTTCCCCGTGTTGTGTCCGGGTTATTTGAAGAATTGGCCAATGACTGCCCGTGTCGTAGAAGGCGACCAAAGCACTACAGAGGATTTGAGACAGTCTATTTGTATCCCGAACCTGGTTAAATTGGGATTCAAGGGAGGATGATAATGATGATGATATAAACTAAATTATAAATCACATTGGAATTTAACTTTTTATTTTCATGGATTTACGTTTGTGAAGATCTCCTCTAACTCTGTGAAATATATTAGAAGTCGGATTTTAGTTATTATTCAAAATTGTAATTAGCTAAAATAATTTAAATTTCCTGAAAATAATTATATTTAATGTTTTTAATTACATTCACTACCAGAACTTTGTCCTTTGACTAGCTACATCGACTTGTACTAATGTTTAAATAGTATAGTATTAATGCATAAATGGAAACAACAACTTTAGTAGAAATATTTAAAAATAATGGCATTTATAAAATAAAAAACTATAACGACTACAATTGGAAATATGAGAAAAATATGTTTAAAGAAACATGGATGACAGAAAATACGAAGTGAAATAAGGTTTAAAATTTCGATGATATCACACACAGCATTAAGTGGTTTTAAAGAACTCTGGTTGAAGGACAGTAAGTGCTGCTGAGTTGATTACATAGACTTACAGTCCACACATCTTAACTTCTTTATTACATTATAAGTCATATATTAGCTTATTCATTCGATTTTTCTTTTCTTAACAAACAAACAAATAAAAATTTAAAATTAGTAAAACAACATGTAATAAAGAAAATGGGGTGAGTTAGTATGATGTTGGCAAGTTGTTCATCAGCGAAGTAGTAAGTGCCGGATTCAAATCCAGTGCTCTCACCGACATGCTACGAGCAGAAAACTGACGTTAAACTTAACTTTAGCCTTTGATCAAATCACTCGAACAAACATAACTAAAATTAAACATATGAGCTCTTCCATCCAAACAAGTGATAGGCCTATCACCTGTTTTGATGTGGACTAGCGGCTGAACGTGCCGATGTTTGACGTCGCAATGTGATATACACATATGCATATATATATATATATATATATATATATATATATATATATATATATATATATATATACAGTATATTATATATGTGTGTGTGTGCGTGTGTATGTGTGTGTGTTTGTGTGATATGTGTACATGTATGTATATACCGATGTTTCATGTGGCTATGTGGTTACCAGTAACAAATTTCATGTAACCACGTTGCCACAACAAACAAGTATAAATCGCTTACGAGGCATTTTGAGTAAAATAATTATGATCATATGCAAGGATACTTAAATTCCTCAGTGCTTTCTACATTACGTACGGAAACAGTATAGCCCTTGTTAAGGAATTAACTGATTAAGCTATGAAGCACTATACATGTTTATAAAATACAAATACAAATAGACACTAAATATAACCTAGCACAGAGTGATGTCTATGAACTTGCCCAGGACCGGTATCAGTGGAGACAGAAGGTAAAAGAGGCTGCTCTGGTGTCCACAAAGTGACGTCACGCAGAGAAAAGAAGAAGAAGAAGACATGTATATGAAGCGCAAAGGCAGACTGAATGTATGTGCCTTGGACCTGCCGCTTGGCAGAACACTAGAGGGATAAGGAAACTAGCGTAAGCTGTTGGGCCACTCCAACACACTATTCCTGCTGAATGGTTCACAGTTCAAAGCCAGCAATTTTAATACCTGGTCTAGAAATCATACCTCACTCGGCTTCTCCACTGCAGTGGATTAGACTGCCCCACTCGCCTAACCACGCGAGTGTTGTGATGACATAGACAACCCTCTCACCGCCAGGCGTTTAATTCTTGCCGCAATTTAGTCAATTTTCCACTGTGAATATGTACAAACATACTTAGACATATTTAGACACGTGCAAAGACATACGCACATACATACACACACGCACAAGCTCGCATGCGCACAAGCGGTCATTCAATAAACCAGTCCAGTAGGAAGCCTGAGGACTCCTCGCTATAGATGGAAGATAATTTCAGTTTACACGACATTAGGCAGGAGTCGTGCAGCGCTGTAAGGTTGTCAGTACTTAGAGCTTTCGTGAAGTGCTTACTTTTACCAAAATGCTAACTGTAGTAGCTTCGATTAAGCTTATTTCGGACTTAGTTGCAGATTTACGCATATTTTAATACATAATTAATTTAGAAGTTAAATCAATAATCTGTGGTGGTCAGCTACATTTAGATTTGATATTAATGTGCGAGAACGGAAAATACGTCGTGCTTTTGGATGTATCGAACAGGTTCAATTTACAATAATAATCTGTCTACTAATAAATCTGCTAATGTGCCAATGAAACACTGTTAAATTCTGTTGAAAATTTCAAACTTGATGCAGTTTCGAGGCTGCACATTTCAACTAATTGTGGTCAAGTTTTACGTGTGAATGCGCTTGCATAACAAATTAACAACCCACATGTATACACATTCATCGTCATCATCATCATCCTCTCTCAAGTCCCAGTATAAAATAGTCTTTTCGTATCCCACAAGTAAGCACTTTAAGACTAAAATATTAAATATAATTGTTTCATATGACAATCGCAATCAACAATAAACTATCAGATATTTCCTGATGAAATAGAGGAATAAGGTACAATTAATTCCTTCATACCCTGAGTCCGTCACACCGTGGCTCTGTCACACAATGGCTCTGTCACACCGTGGCTCTGTCACACCATGGCTCTGTCACACCATGACTCTGTCGCTGCGTGACTCTGTCACACCATAGTTCTGTCACACCATGACTCTGTCACACTTTGGCTCAGTCTCGATATGACTGATAACAATAAAAGTTAAAGATTTATGATTGGTGCTCTTTATGCCAGACTGATTTATAGGAATTAGTCTATATTCCTAGTGAATATTAAATAAAATGTTAACTAGCCATTTGAGATACTTAAAGTATATTTATTTTATAGAAATTATTTTATAATATATATCTATATCGAACTGCAACAATCGGGTCTATCGTCAATTTCAATACTGTATTATAAAAAGCTAATAAAGCTAACGTTAACGTCAGTTTCGTCACTCGAAGCGATGTCAAGGACGGGCGAGCCAAGAATTTGAATAATGCACATACTGATCCGCGGTCGAATATCTTACCAACATCGCCACTGGCTCCAGCCAGTGGTATTATTATTATTACATATGGGTATTATTAGGTATTATTAAGTGGTGGTATTATTAGGTATTGATGCATATATACATGTATATATATTGTCAGTATTGAATATTAACATATCTATCATTAGCACATCGTTAAGTTATAAGTTAAAGTGTTCAAGCTGTCAATATGAGCCGAAGGCAAATGAGACGTGACGCATTGACTGATCATATGTAGACGCTGACAGTGTGATAGTCTTTAGTTATTCGTTACTAGAAGCAAACCAGGCACAGATTTAACGAAATCTCGCAGTTGACACAGAATTGTACGATGATCTGGAAGATTCCCACTGCTTGAGTTACTATACATGTACATATTGTGTATATATATATATATATATATATATATATATATATATATATATATATATATATATATATATACATGTATATATATATAGACACATGCATGTAAATATATATAAATATATATATATACATGCATGTATATATATACATGTATATACATGTATATATATAAATACTATATATATATATATATATATATATATATATATAGAAAGAGAGAGAGAGAGAGAGAGAAGGATAGCTAATATTAGCAGAGCTGATGCTAATGCAGGGGCTTGTGACATTGTCTGCGTGAATAACAATTCTGTTATTAGAAACTATTACCAATCCTTGATTCCAGTGAATCTTTTTTGGAATTCTACACATAAATCTTGGTTTTGGAATATTATCTGTAAGTCTAAACCTCAAAGTAAATAACGTGGAGTTTTAGTAGATTTTAGATTGAAGTAGCAAGTAAATAACGTGAAGTTTTAATGGACTCTAGATTGGAGAAACGAGTAAATAACGTGGAGTTTTAATAGACTTTAGATTAGATCTGTAGTAGCGAGTAAAAGCGAATCGATGGAGGTGCTCTCTCTAATTAAGCACAGCCTTGTCACAGACGACGTCAACCCAATAACCAAGCACTTCCGGCTAGGTCCGCAGCTTGGTAGCGCTGGACCGGAAATGGCGTGGAGGATTTATCAGGCGACAAGGATTGAAGATGGAAAGGTTTGTAAGGCAAATCATTTGTTTTGTTAGATAAAACTGTTAAAAGATCAGCATCGTTAAAATAACAGTTGTTAACAAGAGCACTGTGAGGTTGCTTAATACTTTCAATGTTAAATCATTAAATCTTTACCCACGACATTTCCTACATTCTCTATTATGAATTAGTTCATAGACCCAGCTGTCTCTCCGATGCCGTCACTATATATATATAGACACATGCATGTAAATATATATAAATATATATATATACATGCATGTATATATATACATGTATATACATGTATATATATAAATACTATATATATATATATATATATATATATATATATAGAAAGAGAGAGAGAGAGAGAGAGAAGGATAGCTAATATTAGCAGAGCTGATGCTAATGCAGGGGCTTGTGACATTGTCTGCGTGAATAACAATTCTGTTATTAGAAACTATTACCAATCCTTGATTCCAGTGAATCTTTTTTGGAATTCTACACATAAATCTTGGTTTTGGAATATTATCTGTAAGTCTAAACCTCAAAGTAAATAACGTGGAGTTTTAGTAGATTTTAGATTGAAGTAGCAAGTAAATAACGTGAAGTTTTAATGGACTCTAGATTGGAGAAACGAGTAAATAACGTGGAGTTTTAATAGACTTTAGATTAGATCTGTAGTAGCGAGTAAAAGCGAATCGATGGAGGTGCTCTCTCTAATTAAGCACAGCCTTGTCACAGACGACGTCAACCCAATAACCAAGCACTTCCGGCTAGGTCCGCAGCTTGGTAGCGCTGGACCGGAAATGGCGTGGAGGATTTATCAGGCGACAAGGATTGAAGATGGAAAGGTTTGTAAGGCAAATCATTTGTTTTGTTAGATAAAACTGTTAAAAGATCAGCATCGTTAAAATAACAGTTGTTAACAAGAGCACTGTGAGGTTGCTTAATACTTTCAATGTTAAATCATTAAATCTTTACCCACGACATTTCCTACATTCTCTATTATGAATTAGTTCATAGACCCAGCTGTCTCTCCGATGCCGTCACTGATATCGCTTTCCAGTAAGGAAACTGACGTCAACATTAGCTTTACCAGCTTTACCAGTTAGAAATAGCTGGTCTATCGACTACTGACTTTCAAGAGGTGAAAATCGACCATGGCAGTATGGTGTAATGTAAGGATTTCTTAAGTATTGCTGACCAAATCAAACATCAATCTTTAATCAAACATCATTTTAACATGCCGTTTTCTCCAACTTTAGGAGTCGAAATGAATATGATTAGTTTGGAACTGAAACCGTAACATCAGCTATCCACCGGACGCCATCAAATGTAGGCCTATACAACTGGGTTAACATAAATCTCTCGACAAAACTTCTATTTCGTAACGCAGTCTCGCACTCGCGACCTCTCGTTCTAAAGGTGAACAAATTACCATAGCGCCGCAAGGCGTTAACTTTTAGTAATACTAAACAATAAAATACTAAATAATAATAATAATAAATAATAATAATAGTAAATAAAAATAATAAATAAAAATTAAAAAAATTAAAAATAAACCATCAGTTAAGTATGAAATATCAAGGTTCAAATAATCAAACAACGATGAGAAAATATAAATTTTCTGTTTGTTTTTTCGTTCGTTATCGTGCAAGGTAAGTTTAAAATTCGACTTCAGTATTGGTCTATGAAAATTATCACATTTTCTAACAATTTTCTATATATCGTTGCATAAATAAACGTTAGCAGGATATTTCCCACTCTTGGTTTTCCTTTTTAGCTTTTTGTAATCTTTCAATTTGACTTCTAACCTTATGATTCAATCATTCGCTCATTCGATTAGATTCATTCTGTCTCGTTGTATGTATTTTATGTATATCTTGATTCAGGTACAAATACATGATCATGGCCCTCTCTCTCTCTCTCTCTCTCTCTCTCGAGCTTATACCTAAAATATTTGCAGGCTGTCTTAGAATTAAGATTTTTCTAATTACCTATATGACAGACTTCGTCATTGGAGTTCATGACGCACTTGCGTGCTTTAGCTTACGTGCACGGATGACAATAGTGTTTGTGCTTTGTACGTTAAGACGAATTGAAAACCATACGAATAATAGTTACCTTCATACCACTAGGCTCGAAACTAATTTTCATGATTTTGATTGGCACTTCAAGAGATTTTTATGCTTTTTTGGCAGTATAAATACCAACTCTTTGTGTGTTTTACCTTTGAATCAGTAGTTAGGCACATGCATGACTTTTCCTTCCGGCAAGTAATTGTATCTTAAATCCTTTTAATTGTTCGATTTTTATTATTTCTGAAAAATATTCGGCTAGTTTATTGGTTCGTCTGTAGCATTAAATTAACAATAATATGAAATATAATAACTTTGTTTACGACCACACTGCAGAGTCAGAAACTAATATATTAATTTTTACATCCCTCTGACTTCTCTTGAGTAACAATTAATTTCTTAATTATAAATGTGGCCGCCGATACGTGAACTTGATACTGACATGCATAGACGCATTTTGCAACACACACACACACACACACACACACACACACACACACACACACACACACACACACACACACACACACACATGCCACACTGGTACAATTACCACAAATAATTTCACAATCAGTTCAAAAATTAGACTGTAAAGACGGTGGACAAGAAAGACACGCCTCGTAAACTTGAAAGTCTACACTGAGACAGTGAACTGTAGCTTAATCAGAACTCAGCAAGCCGACCTCGAGATTTAGCACAGGACGTCGCTAAGTGATTTTTCTGCTGCTTCGTAGGAATCAAATGCATTAGTTTTAAGTTCAATGAACGAACGTTCAGTTTTATTGTAGATATTGAAATAGAATAATCCTCGAGAGTATTTTTATCTTAGTTAACTGCACCAGCAAACGAAGGCAAACAGTAAAACTTTCTATACGCCAAATACGGATATTATGCAGTATGCACAATAAATGCAGGGAACAATAAGTGAACATACATTTAACTTGTTTAATTTGCATATATATGCATTATACATATAGGCATGTGTACATTATACAAGCGTACATTGTATTTGAGCAGACAAGTGTAGGGTGAACTATTTTGCAGAGATGCATAGATCTGCATAAGCATAAACCTTTACAACACTGAGAAGACCTTGGATAGACTAATATATAAATGTATGTATCTTTCTCCCTTAATGCACTGCCTACTGGCAGGTCCATGGTATATAACGTCTAAACTATTCTTTTCTGTGATGTACCCGAAATGCCGACTGGCCGCGAGATTTCTAGCACCCCTCCCCATTTTAGGGGTGCACGGGACTGCGGGCGTTCATTCGTGTTGTGATATACTATTATACGTGGGGGATTCAGCTTATGATGATGTGGGCCCTCTATACCTTCCTCAGCTTCCACTAACATTTACTGGGCAGGGGCGTCATTCCCAGAAAAAGCAATCCAGTTTACCCATTAAAATAAATAAACAAAAAAGAGATAAATATTTAAGAAGATAAAAGTTGCATTGCGTTAAATTCTTTTCATTTAATCATTACGCTAGTAATATTTTAATCATTTTATGTTTAGCGTTAGCTATCACCATGGTTGAATATTTGACGCTGTACCTGTATAATCTAAATTAAAGCAAACTGTGCGATTGTACTTGGACAGTTGGACAGAGCAATATGGTAGAACCATTCTTGGTTTCTTAAATAGATAAATATACAGTAGGCATATATATATATATATATATATATATATATATATATATATATATATATATATAATGTATATATATATATTGGACTGCAGAATTCCATCT
The DNA here is from genome assembly GCA_905160935.1 of Enchytraeus crypticus. Lineage (NCBI taxonomy): Eukaryota > Metazoa > Annelida > Clitellata > Enchytraeida > Enchytraeidae > Enchytraeus > Enchytraeus crypticus. Next base: position 403,629 of record CAJHZI010000507.1, read on the forward strand.
CTAGCATTCCATTAATCCCCATTCAGCTTACACAGCATCGCTGCATACAAATGAAGTCTTTCAATCTACAATCTGAGCATCTATCCAGAATCAAGGTCCGTTTTGTGGACAGTAGTGGATATACGCGTTATATAGTAGAGTTTAAAAAGCAACTTTATCGAATAACCATCAGCATCATATCATTATGTGAAGCATACTCGGATTTTTCTAATTTTAATTTTGTTATTTTTTAACGCATAAAAAAATCGAATTACACTAAATTCATGTTGTATTCTCATATTGTATCTAGTCCCGGAAACGGTCTAATGCTCTAAAGATTTAGAGATCTACTGATATATAGATCTGAATATCAATTGAGCTAATGATTTAGAGAAAGATTTCGAGATCTACCGATATATAGATCTGAAGATCAATTAAGTTAATGATCTAGAGAAACAAAGATTTAGAGATCTAATGATCCAATGTTCCAATGAAGCGTCCACTTCCCTTTATGAAGATACTGATGCCAAAAGTAGTGACGCATATTTAACCATAAAAACTAAGAATAGCCTAACTAAAATCTCCAAGGGATTCGTTACAGTCGATTAACTATGCTATAGAAGTCACGGGAAAACTACCTAGAAAGCCCCGATATTCAAGCTGAAATTTACATTATGATGTAGTATTGAAATAGAAATTGTGAGCAGTTCAGCTAGTATGACTATATGACTATGACTAGTATAACTATGTCTGGTATGACTATGACTAGTATAACTATGACTAGTATAACTATGACTAGTATGACTATGACTATTATGACTATGCCTAGTATGTCTATGACTATTATGACTATAACTAGTATACATATGACTAGTATGACTATAACTAGTATGTCTATGACTATTATGACTATGCCTAGTATGTCTATGAATGACTAATATGACTATAACTGGCATACCTATGACTAGTATGACTCTAACTAGTATGTCCATGATTAGTATGACTATGACTAATATGACTATGACTAGTTTGACTATGACTAGTATGTCTATAACTAGTATGACTATGACTTTTATAACTATAACTAGTATGTCTATGACTAGTATGCCAATGACCAGTATGACTATAACTAGTTTGTCTATGACTAGTATGATTGTGACTAGTATGAGTATGACTATGTCTAGTATTACTCTGAAGTGTCCATTAAGTTCTTTAAATTAGTTTAGTATAGTAGGTGTATATGGTTATGACAAATGAAGGACACTGACAGTATGGGCCGGTCCATTCAAATCCAGCTTTAAACCATGCGTGAAAAGAAAAAGCATTTTTCTCTAACAACAATGTATCAGGCCTAAAAAATGTTCTGACACTTAGATCAGATTCAGGTTCCGTCACGTCCTTAGATCCATTGAGATTAATTTATTTATTGCAACCTCGTTTATTTGATAGATTCTTCAGTTTGTTGAGTTTATTTATTAGATTCATTCATTAGATTCATTCATTAGATCAACTGAGAAGTGACATTATCCTTGTTGTTATCAATAGGGCAGTATCCGCATATCCCGCTACTATTAATAACTTCTTGCCGTATATACCAGGGCTTCCTTTAAACTGTATATTCTACCTGCTGACAATTAACGCAAAACAGAAATTTTGATAGAAGAATTTCGCTTAATTTAATGCGGATTGAGCGTCAATCTACATTATATGAAGAGCAAAATAACAAATTCTAGAATTAACCAAATAAATAAAATCCTCTAAAAGCATTAAAGCAATGACAATGCCACTCTATGTGTTTTGGTTGCCCAAGTGTATAAATATATATATATATATATATATATATATATATATATATACATGTATATATATATATATATATATATATATATATATATATATATATATATATATATATATATATATATATATATATATATATATATATACTGTATAATTAGTGGACTGTTACTATCCTTTCACTCAATTATCACATGATGTACGCGCATCATGTATAATGCGAGAGATTTTGACTACAATGTGCTATAAAATTTGCTATAAAATTTGCTATAAAATGTGCTACAAAATGTGCTCTAAAGGAAGTTTAGATATTTTCCTCTGAATTGTTTAATTGTAATTGTAATTGTAATTGTAATTGTAATTGTAATTGTAATTGTAATTGTAATTGCAATTGCAATTGCAATTGCAATTGTAATTGTAATTGTAATTGTAATTGTAATTGTAATTGTAATTGCTAAACTACACATTATCTGAAGTTATCGGTGTGGTGCGGGTGTACAGTCGAGCTCAGACGCATTTACTTTTGAACTGAATATATCTTATTTAGTTAGCAACCTTTATAAAATATTTCACTAATGTTATTTCGAACAATTATTTTTGGAATCATGTCTTACCTTGTTTCATATTAGGGAAGCCTTATTTGTCGTTGTGTATTGTATTTCATTAATGTGTCGCTGAAGCAGGCATAAAACAGGATGTGATTGCAATTGCTTTCTATTTTTTGCTTTTCGGCGCTCGCTTCGGTTAATTACTGCTAAATATAACTGTCATCAGCTTTATTTCAGAACATAAATAATTCCAAAGAAGTTCTAGAAAGGCAATAAAGACTTTTATGTGCACTGACTGAAGCATCAACCTTTGTGACCATCTCGTTCACTGACTGCTGTCAGGTCCGAGGCAAACATTTGTACGCAACATCTTCAGCTTTACTATCGTCCTACCTCAGATGACGAGTGAGGCAGGTATATTTGTAAGGTGTTTTAAACACAATACAACCTACAATCAAGCTCAGAAGCAACATGTTATCTTCTAATCGGCTAGACTCACACGAGCTGCAGAGATTGAGATCAAATTAGCAGCAATTTAACAGTTAACAAAAGTTCATATTGTCGTTGTTTTAATATTTGCGGAATCGATAAGAAGATTATCTGAATAATAAACCTATAATTATTATTCTGCTTTATATTAAACATTAAGGTAAGCATTACAAAATCGTAGCAACAACACGCAATATACAGCTTCTGCCATCCATGAAACCATCGAGTGCACTGTAACGAGTAGCTGCCAGTGCTTTGATGTAATTGTCTGCGATTTGTAAGTTGCTGAAATATATATTAGATAAAATTCTAATGACTTAATAAATGAATATTTAGCACTATTCAATCACATTTGTGAGCTATTCAACTAAGGACATCAAGGGGCTTTTCATTTATCTACACGTATAAAGAAATTTTTCATGCCTCGTACATTAGCCAGCATTATGAGAGGACAACTAACCAATTTTGGGAAGTATGAAACGAATATAAAATGAAGATTTGCAAAGGGAAATGAGTCCCAGACATTCCAATAGGAAATAGATACTAAGAGAGATGCAGGAGAAAGCCGCAACAATAGAGATAGTGGGAATAGAAAATTTGTACCGACTACAGTGGTCTTGTTGTCAGTACACTTGCCGGATGAACAAGAGACACCGGGTTCTAGACCTCGCCTAACAGTCATATCAAATCTGACACGGAACAGATTTATAATTTTGTTTTACTTTGACACATTGCCCTAATCCTATTAGGAAACGAAATGTGGAAAGTTTAAATAAACGGGTCAAACAAACTAATGCAACAACATTTCTAACAGGTAAATTTGCTACGTCTAACTTGTAACGTCCAACAAGATTACTATACTCTTTTTCTCTCTCTCTTTCTCTCTCTCTCTCTCTCTCTCTCTCTCTCTCTGTCTATTCTTCTGCTGGGTGACGGGTCCACGTTCATATTTCTACTCATAGGCTGTTTTCAAGCTTCATGAGGAGAACTCCATCAATCAACAAGTTCATCCCTTAACAAAAGTTTACGCCTTGCCTACACCTTAATGTAACATTTATCTTGGAAATAATATGGCTTCTAAGATGGCTTCCCGGTGCCTTTATCAGTTTTTGCTCCGGGGAAGATTTACTGTTTATCTATTCTTTCTCATCCCTAACAAAACTCGGGAAAATTGGCCATGCATGCATATCTCAGCTTCTGATGTCGATTTTAGTTCAAGATTGCATGCATGCACATGTGTATGTGTGTGCACATATATGATATTAGTGCTCGATGTTGTCTTGGATGACAGTAGATCTCTCATTACTGCTGTTATTTTTATGCGCAATGTCATTATCATAATATCATAAGTTCTTTTAAGCTTCATCAGCTATAACGGTGTCAGTAGATAATATTACTTTTATGTCTGAGTTCAAGAACTTTTTAAAAAAACGCTTCTGAGGCCCCAGTTAAGATATGGCTCGTTGAATTTAAGTTAAAGATACAGATATAAAGCAAATGATCAACTACATTGAGAATTTTCTATAGTGTGTAGTTTTATTTATTAATCTACAATGTAGAATCGTAGTTGAATGATAGTTAAGATTTCTTTTCTTTCAATTCTTTAATTTATTTTTTATTTTTCTCTTTCTTCATAATTTTTATTTTTATTTTATGAACTACTTACGCCTCTATTTTATTTATGAATTAGTAAATGTATACACATATATAATAATATAATAATATAACTATGTATATAATTATATATACTGTATATATATAGGTATATATATGTATATATATATAGGCCTATATATATATATATATATATATATATATATATATATAATGCACAATTCCTGTAGGCTACGTATTGATCATGTGGTGATGATAACGCCAGATTTTACCCACAAATATTCTTGTTTCTTTCTGTGAAAGCAGAAGAATATGCGAAGAATCAAGGAGAGCGATTAGTCGATAAAGTAAGAAAATATATAAATCCTTCTTTGTTTCGAAGATTCAAGGAGAGCCATTGGTCGATAGAGTAAGAAAATATATAAATCCTTCTTTGTTCAGAAGAAATTCAGAATAGTATTCTAATCTAGAAAGTGATCTCTAACAAAAGAACTCTAGTCATGCAGTGCTGATGATTTTTAATGGCAGTTATACTCATCCAACAACAGAAGTCTTCTATTGGCATTGCACTGCAGGAACAATTTATAACAATAATGCAGAACTCATTAAAACTCGTTCACGAAGCATTGATTATATCTTCTTATTTTTCTTTTCTTTTTTTAATTGAGTAGCAAAATAATAATCTCTCTTCCCCACCACTTTCGTTCCCTCTCCCCCTCTCTGCATTGAAAAATTGCAAAGTACTGATATAAGCAGAAAGGCAATGTGACAGCAATTCATACCCCTAATATCATGATTCATATTTCGTATTACGGACATTTTTTAGAGTTAATAGAGGGAGAATTGGAGGCAGTGAGAGCCCGTAAAAATATTCAAAATGATTACATTCATTTTAATTTGACATTGTTGAAGACATTTAGGTAAGATATTTGATGAAATCTTAAGATAATTCCTACATTACAATCATCTTTTCTAAAAAAACCAGTTTAGTTAGGGTCGTGATACGAATACCCACTCACTACCCACTCAATACCCACTCACTACCCACTCTTCTCTTTGGGGCGGGGAATTTTTCTACTCTTTTTAGAAAATTGTGTAGCTATTTCGGGAGCCTAGGCGCTCACCGACCGAATGCCCTTTCTGACGCTGTTTTCAATCTTAGTGGTTTGTCGCCTGTTACGATACGTATAAGCTTTGGTTGGTCAATAGATCTTTTCGGTATTAGCTATAAATAGAACATCGGGGACAACAAATGCAACCAGTGGACCAGAAAACGTAAACACTGCATAGAATACCATTGAAATGTACTAGTTCCTCATAAAATTTCTAATACAAGCTTTCTTTAGAAATGCTATTTACTTTACAACCGATACGGATATTAATTAAAGAATAACTTAACACTTATAGTTTAACTCTGACACACATTATAACGATGTGCATGCATTATAACGAAGTTATAATGTAGAGTATTGTAGACCCATTACATTTACATGTAAATATATGTATCAGATGTCAACATAAACAAACCAGTGTTAATATGCAACAAAATATGTTGTCAATTACCGAACTGATCTATTCAGCAATCCCGACACAGCATGGAGGATGATTCCTGCAGATTACTTTATCAGTATTTTAAAAATAGTGACAAATTCAGGTTTTCAGGGATGTCTGTGGAACACTTAAATCTTCATATTCAATAACTGAGAAGACATCAACTTTACTGAGGATAAATAATATTGGAAATGAATTAGGAACTGTGTAAGGCAAAACGTAGAGAAGATATTTGAACAAAATAACTGCGATACTATGACAAATTTGATTAGCGTCAAAACCATAAAATAAGTGAACATAGTCAAACATTTAAGTGTTGGAAAAGTTGTGGAAAGACTAGTAAAACTATTGTTTGAAAAATAATTAGCTCTTCGTTATTAATTCAACCTAAAGCAGCACCACTATTAATTGGCACTCCCTAGGTCTCTCTTATTCCCTACCTTTCTTCTATTTTCGCTTCAGAAAACATCATATCAATCGTCAGACATCTATACAAGTCCTTAATTCAGGTTTCGTATAACAACACTTCATTTAAAACTCCAGTTACACCGAAAATCATAATTAATTACTTGCAAATTTTTCTGGCGATTTATATGATCGTAACTTAGATGACTCATTTGATCATAACTTTATGATTCATACGATCATAACTTAGATGATTCATATGATCGTAACTTAGATGATTCATATGATCGTAACTTAGATGATTCATATGATCGTAGCTTAGATGATTTATATGATCGTAGTTTAGATGATTCATATGATCGTAACTTAGATGATTTATATGATCGTAACTTAGATGATTTATATGATCGTAGTTTAGATGATTCATATGATCGTAACTTAGATGATTTATATGATCGTAACTTAGATGATTTATTTGATCGTAGTTTAGATGATTCATATGATCGTAACTTAGATGATTCATATGATCGTAACTTAGATGATTCATATGATCGTAGCTTAGATGATTTATATGATCGTAGTTTAGATGATTCATATGATCGTAACTTAGATGATTTATATGATCGTAACTTAGATGATTTATTTGATCGTAGTTTAGATGATTCATATGATCGTAACTTAGATGATTCATATGATCGAAACTTAGATGATTCATATGATCGTAGCTTAGATGATTTATATGATCGTAGTTTAGATGATTCATATGATCGTAACTTAGATGATTTATATGATCGTAACTTAGATGATTCATAGGATCATAACTTAGATGATTCATATGATAGTAGCTTAGTTGATTCGAGTGATCACAACTTCAATGAAAAGTTCGGATCATATTTATAAATTGTCCAGGACACTGAAGAATTTACTAACAGTTTTCTTCTCGTGTCGTAAGAGACGACTAATTAAAACTTGAAAAAGGCAACGTGCATCCGCCTCAGAAATCACATTTTTCTCAGACAGGTTGCATAGGGTATGGAAAAGGCATAACCTTTGTGAATAGATTAACTTGATGATCTATGGTGTGCTTTTCATGAAGCGTGAAAGCAGAGTCTGAGTGTTAACATGTATCTTGAACCTGCCACTTGCCTGAATACTGCAGAGAGATCGAGAGAGGAAATTATATGATTAATTTGATCATAACTTCGCATATTTTTTCGATAATTTATATCTAGCCCTTAATTTCAACTTTCGTGTCTAAAGACAGTATAAGGATGACACACCAACACGTTTCGTCATTCTCTCAGGCTCATCCATGTCGAAAGGTGCTATGCCTCATCATTTAGATTTAACCTGCTCTATGATCTGTTATCTATGATCTACGAGATGCTCATCAAAACATGAATAAGACGTTGGTACAAGATATACTATAACAGGTCCATGAATAGCTAGCTAGAGTCCATGGTTTAAATTTATTTAAGTGGCAGGATACACTATCGCAAGTTTTAAAAAGCAATGGTCACCTTTTCGAAAACGACTGCGAAAGTTCATCTGCGCAATTAATGAGAATTGTGAACGCTATTTATTTACCAGCAGACCATCTGCTTAATCAACAGCAGGATAATCTGTTTAATTACCAGCAGATTATCTGTATAATTATCAGCCGATCATCTGTTTAATTATTAGCAGATAATATGTTTAATTATCAGCCGATCATCTGTTTAATTATTAGCAGATCATCTGTTTAATTAATTGCCTCTGTAACTATGTCTGTGAGAGTAAAGAGCAGTTCGTGGAGTGTTTCTTCAAATATCAATTTTATTATGTAAGCAAAAGTCTAAAGTTTCAGTGCGCCAGATTCAAGAAACAGCCGTTAATATAATAATATTATATAGTTTCAGATATGGTGCTGCTGCTAAATGAATTCAATGCAAAATTATATATAAGCGTACGTGTATGAATATAATGGTAAAGTGAGCTGCATGTGGTCTTCAATTCAGATATTCCCGAATTGGTGCTGTTGCGCTCTAGTATCTAGGCAGTATTGTTAAAAATAGATGATACAAATGTCTGCGTCACTAACTAAACCGTTAAAGTACTGACAAGTCTAAAATTCTCAAAATGCTAAAGAACTGAAATGCTAAAGTACTTAAATGCTAAAGTACTGAGCTACTGTCAAGTGGTTTATAATAATGTAGTCGGAGCAGAGAGTTCTCTGAAAGAGTTGATTAACTTTTACACTCTCGGATTCACTTCATCCTTACATCCAGTAAATGCCATTGATCTTGACATTGTCAGTGATTCCAATTTTAAATCCATTTAGCTCAAATTATTTGCATTATGATCAAGTGTAACTCACTCATGAAATCGTGTAAACAAAGGTTTTATTTTTGCATCCAGGAAGCGTCAGTGTTCATATTCGACAAGAAGATAGCAGAGAAGATTCACAAGCCTCGCAGGAGGGAACTGGTTACAGAAATACTGCGCAAAGATGCGCGATATCTGTCCCGTCTAAAACATCACAGGATTCTAAGGGTGTTGAGACCTTTAGAGGAATGTCAGTAAGTTATCAATAAAGTGATTAATTAATTAATCAATCAAATATCAAAGGATTATGAGGGACTGAGGCCTTTAGAGGAATGTCAGTAAGTTATCAATCAATTGATTAATTAATTAATCAAACGTCAAAGGATTATGAGGGTTCGGAAGCCTTTAAAGGAATGACAGTAAGTAATCAATTAATCAATTGATTAATCATTGAATCAATTGATAGATAAATCAAACATGACAAGATTATGAGCGCACTGAGGCTTTTAGAGATATGCCAATCAGTAATCAATCAATCAATCAATTAATTAATCAATCAAACGTCAAAGGAATATGGGGGTACTGAGGCCTTTAGTGGAATGTCAGCAAGTGATCAATCATTCAATTGATTAATTAATCAAGCATCACAGGATTGAGAGGACACTGAGGCCCTAAGAAAAATCGCAAAATCTCAATAAGTAGTCAATCAATCAATCAATAGATCAATAAATCCATCAATTAAACATCTCAAAATTATGCGGGTACTGCACTTTCTATGGAAGTATCAGTAAATGGTCAATCAATAAGTAATTAAATCAATAAATAAATAAATCAGTAATTCAATCAATATATCAATCAATCAGTAATTAAATCAATAAATCAATCAATCAGTAATTCAATCACTAAATCAATCAATCAGTAATTCAATCACTAAATCAATCAATCAGTAATTAAATCACTAAATCAATCAATCAGTAATTCAATCAATCTGTGAGAAATCACGTGCAGCGAGGAGTAACGATGACTGTGGCATAATATCAGTCAACAGTCAAAAACCCATCCATCGATGTCGACATAGAGGTCAAGACTATTGAATGCTATTAATTAAGTAGCTACAGATTGACTTTAGCGTCTGGTGGAAAGATTAATATGTAGGTAGTGTTTCGGTTTTACTTAAAGGTCATCAGTCCAGCTAATCCGAGAAATTCCTTGAGGTTACAGAGATATCTATGCAATGGCGCCCACATCTATTCCCATATCAGTGCAACTAAATCATACCGATTTCCAGAGTTTTCAATCAAGTGCCTAGTATTTTAATTCTATAATATTCGAATACTTTCACATTTCTGTTGAAGTTGAAAATCGAATTTCGTTTTAAGTTGAAAATCGTTTCCCCATTACATGTTGTACACTTTGGGGAGGAGGGGGGGGGGGCTGTGTGTTGTCAGCATCTGTCTTCATCCATCCTCAATCAGTCACTTTAGAGCTCAATCCACCCACCCCCCCACCCCCACCCCCTCACCTCATTTCTTCGTATCCATCCATAAACACCTGAAATATCTTCATTGAATTTGTCAGCCTGCATCAGCCTTACTCTTTGATTAATTTCTGCAATACAAGGCATGGGGTCCTGATCCTTCAAGAACAAATTAAATATATTGTTTAATTAAGGTAGTTTAATTTCTGTAATGCAATTTGACAATAATTATTTCAAGCAGTTGCTAGCTCAATCAGAATAGTGCAGGTAAAAATGGAATACTGTTCATGATGAAAAAATTAAATGTGTTTTAGTAATCCAATGAAGAAAGCTGTGCTGAAATTGTAAGGTTTATCCTGTAGGCTAAGATCTAGATATGCTAGTTGTTTTGCCAGGTTTAAGGATAAATATATCTTGCAATATCAGATCAGGAGTTAGCATTAAAATTTGGCTATCAATTTAAAACTTAAAATTTATTAAATGTTAGTCAATGCGGGTGATTTTATGCGAGAACGAAATGCTGCAGCTGCTGAAAGAACATGAGGGTAAATAAGAACCAAAAGAAAACTGCAACTAATATTTGACTGAAAATTTTGAAACAGGATAAAAAACGAAAAGCGAGAAAAATAGAAATCAGGAACTAAACGAGACAGAATGAGAAGTATGTATGATCAAGTAAGAATTAAACAGTATGAAGAAGAGTTGAGAAAGACAGAATATGAAAGAGTAAAAACGGACATAATAACAATTTCAGAATATGGTCAAAAACAGATTCTAGGCAAAATATTTGTCACTAGCAGCAGCTAAACGACTAGGTATCGTAGTCCATAGAACTTAATTACATGTCTAACCAATTCCTTCAAGAATAGGTTGTAGAAGTATTTGAAAATTTGAATTGAGTTGATAAATTGTTCTTGTTTTGTGTAGGTAGGTGTATGTGCTGGTTGGTTGGTGTTTGTGCTTTGAATGTTTGTGAATGCATGCATATATGCGAGTTCCCCGTGTTGTGTACAGGTAGTTTGAAGAATAGACCAACCGATGACTGCACTTATCGCAGAAGGCGACTAAAGCGCTAAGAACTTAACCAACGTCAGAAAGGGTATTCGGATGGTGAATGCCTAGACTCCAGAAATTGCTACAAAATTCTGCTTTGTAGCAATTTAAATATATATATATATATATATATATATATATATATTATTTTAAATTTACATAATATATACATGTATGTACATTCATATACATGTATATAAATGTATTTCTGTTCAATAATAGATGTGTATATGTAAGCATATGTACATGTATTTGTGCATATGTTTGTATGTATATGTATGTATAAGCCTGTGTGAATATGTGTATGTATATGTATATATGTGTGTGTCTGCTTGTGTGTATGTGTATATATGATTGCTTGTGTAAATATGTTTACATAGTCTTACTAGACTGGTATTGCAAGTCTTCACGACTTCCTGAATTAGTACAATTAAGTTACGTTTAGTTAATTTGTTCGCGTTCAGAATCATTCGCTTACAACATACACTGATCGACTATTACACAGATTAGCTCATAGCACGTGAAGAAGAACGGCTGATGAGATCTTCAATTATCTGCATCAAATCAATAGCGCAATCATTGATATACATGTATATCGAGTCACATTCAACATTGCAGCAAATATAAAATTAGATATGATGAGTTTAACAGGATGAGAGGAAAATGTTTAGTTTTTGCAAATTATGTCAGATTATACACTGTGTATGAAAGACGGTTGATCATCGAATATAAGTAGGACTACTTGCCGGGCTTCATGTTTCATTTAACTTGAGTCAGGAATAAAAATGAGCATCTAATTTCAAACTTTTATATTCTCTTACATCGAAGAGCTAGGATTTTCTAGAAAAAATATGCAAGTGAAAAAGCTAATAGGTTAACACGACGTCTATTTGGCATGACCTTTACCATTTCCAGGAATTTTAACAAAATTTCCATGAACGCAAATATGCAAAGAACTAAAAATATTTGTCCAAAGATTAATTTTTTCACTAGATAAACTCGTTTCTTAATGGTTAATTGATTGATTGATGTATGATTAATTCACTGACTGTTCACTGATTTGTTGCAGCGACAGCATTGCCTTTGCCACTGAGCCAGTTGTGGCTAGTCTGTCTAATCTAATGGGCAACCATGAGCGGCTGCCTACCAACATTCCTCCCGATATAAAGGTCAGTAATCTTTGTCTCTCTCTCTCTCTCTCTTTCTCTCTCTCTCTCTCTCTCTTTCTTGTAAAAATGAAGATGGTACAGTTAAATTAGCTCTCTTCTCATAATATATACACAAGTGTGTTATCTACATAAAGTGTACATGAAGCGTGTAATGCCATGAAATGTAATGCAGTTGTGACAAGTTGTAGGTAAACAGAAGTGATTATACGAAAAATAGAATGTAGTGATCAAGAAAATTTAATAAGCATTGCAAACATTATCAAATAAACGAAAATGAGGGGCACAACTTTCTTGGTTAAAAACTACCTATGGTTATAAAGACAGACATGATGTGCCCTCTCCTGAATGACGCCCTAACGTCTTGAGTAAGACAGAAAAACAGATAGAGAGGGAGAGAGATAGATAGATAGAGAGAGAGAGAGAGAGAGAGAGAGAGAGATATATAACAAATTTCACAATGTGTGAGTTTGACTCATTTGCATCCTAGAACAAAATTTTCATTTGATTTGTTCTCTCGGCCATAGGTAATCATAAAAATAAAATAATATCCGAAGACCACAGAGATAATTAAATTGGTAACGCTGCTTAACTCTGACTTAGTCAAGCGAGCAATCATTAAGCTTCTTTAAATAAACTAAATTCAAACCACTCAATTTAATCTTAAAAGATTGGCGAGTTGAAATGAGTCGTCTTCAACATGATAACAAAGCTGACTACGTATCAGGACAAAATAAAAGTCGGTCGAATCCTTTATATTAATAAATAAAGGAGATGTTTTGCACGTGTCGCCTTCGTACGCTCTATATTTATACCTGATACTTCATGAAATGAAATTTACAATTTTTTGTAAAGTTGTATTTTAATTTCGAAGCACAACAAGTTCAGCAAATATTGTTGATCTACTTTACCTATCTCACTCGTCATGCCTCTCTAGCTAGCATTACCTCTGAAGCTGCGACATCAAGCGATTGCTGCAGATTTAAGATCAGTTAACGTCGGTTTTACAATGTACTTAAACCGCCACTGTGCGCAACGACTGCTAGAAGTAATGGTATGCTTAGATTACATATCAAGCATAAAGCGACGATTAATCGCAGCTTTGCGCTTGATGTGCTATCTGAACATACCTTTAATTAATCGAGATAGATTTGGTATCCATTTTTCGTATAAAAGATATACTAGCAAAGACAGGCTGTAGCTTATTTATCTCTTTGTGAATGAAACATTAACGATGGCCCTAATCAAACCCAAGTTATGAAATATATTTCTGAAACTGTTATGCCGACAATATGAGAGGGGTAGCAGGGGGGGGGGTATCCCGTTCCCCCAGGATGTTTTTTAGTTTGATGTAGAAAGCATAATAATAGATGAAAGAGTTTCAGAGACGAAGCCTGATTCAATAACGTAACTCCACGGCAAGCTTTGATCTACCATGTCTTGTTTGCATTCCATATAGCGATCTTGTCCTCTCCCTCTCTCTCTCTCACTCTCAACTTCTCCCTCTCTCTCATCCTCTCTCTCCCTCTCTCTCTCTCTCTCTCTTACTATGATCCACTCTCTTTCTTTCTCTCTCTCTCTCTCTTTGTCTTTCTCTCTCTCTCCACTTGCTCGAGCCAGTGGCGATGTCGGTAAGATATTCGACCGCGGATCAGTATGTGCGGGGTTCAAATCCTGGGCTCGCCAGTCACTGACATCGTTTACGAGTGAGGAAACTGACGTTAACATTAGCTTTATTAGCTATTGCTTTACTTTTCTCTCCTTCAGTCTCTCTTCCTTGTATAGATACATGCATCTCTTTGACTTGTACAAATACATTGTTTGAGGCCATAAATACAATATAGAGGGCGCATGGAGTATATTCCTTGGTAGATTACGCGAGTATTCTGCTTTCAATACTTCTGTGTAATAAATCTAGGCGCATGTCTGTTTTGCAGTTTCTACTGTTCACTTAAGCTACATTGTCGTTGCTTTGTTATTCTACGTTTGGTGTTGTATTTGCTGTTTTATCTTTCGTATAGGCCTATACCTCACTGCACTACGTTGTTTTACTTTATTTACTTGTGCCAGCGGATATATTAATGTTACATGGAATCTGTTGGACGCATGACAGCGATGCTATGGTTATTTTTGACATTAAATCGAGAACATCGAGAAGAATCTGCGTAGACATGCTGCGCACAGCAAAACGGTTTTGCGTTTATGATGCAAAAACCGGATTAGCTGCTTCACGAAAGAATTTAATACCTAGAAACAGAGAGAGAAAGAGAGAGAGAGAGCGAGAGAGAGAGAGAGGCGTGTTTAATTGATTAATCGACGAATTACAATTTCTTCATTTGCATGTCCCTGACATCATCCTTGTATGAGGAATCTAACGTTAAATCTTTATTATTTGTTTATAATTCACTTTTCACTCACTCGTCGACTCCATCTCTAAATGAGTCACTATTATTAGGCGTTCCTGTATAAATATTCGCTCTATAGGAGCTTTTTCCTGACGAGAAAACTGGTGTCAAAAACTTCTGTATTTATTAGATTGAAATATGATAGAACTCGCTGAAAAAATCTGCGCTAAGTATGAGCTATACCACTTAAAGCTAAGGAGAAACGGTTATGGTTGAACTGGGTCATCGCTATTGACATAAATAAAACAGTTTGTGAGTAAAGATCAGTGGAGACTTCTGTATTTAGACTACGAGGAGATTGTTGCGTATAATAGAAGCGTAGCGAGACTTTTCTGTCGTTAGCCTCGAGCTAAATATCAATTCCTGGCTTGTCACATGTTATCATCAACACAACCATTCACCCGTTCCAATATCAGTACAGCGTTACCACTGACAGCATTGCCACTGACAGTGCTGCCACTGACAGTGCTGCCACTGACAGTGCTGCCACTGACAGTGCTGCCACTGACAGTGCTGCCACTGACAGTGCTGCCACTGACAGTGCTGCCACTGTCATTGTTGCCAAAATATTTAAAAAATGTTTGCTGCAACTACTGCACTACTGCCCGTCACCGACATCGCTTTCGAGTGAGGAAACTGACGTTAACCTTAGCTTTACCAGCTTTACTACTTTCACTATAGTACCTGTTGATTTATTCCCTCTGAATAAAAGAGGATTTGCAAAAATTGTTGAACAAGTCTTTTTATGCGATTAGTATTAGAAGGGTAACACAGCTTTTGAATAAATCAGCTAAAATGTGTGTATGTATTTGAAAATAAATAACCATATCATCAAATATAGCCTAAATCATCCAAAGTTGTCTTTAGTACTGAATACTACCTATTACCATTAGAATAAATCAGCTAAATGGTGTGCATTTAGCATGGAAAAACTAATGCCCATTGTATAAGTCAATAAAGTTAGTATGTTTTGGAAAAATGAAAACTAACATAGCTATTGAGGAAGGCAATGAAAATCAACATCGGATTCAGCAGCTTATACACATTAATACCTAATACACTTTAATTAGGTTAAATTTTATTGTTGTAAAGGAACGTTATCTGTTAGGAACATCCTAAAAGCAAGTAATTTCTTCTCGTGGTATTGAGCTAGAGGTTCGGTTTGCTGCAATCATTGATAGAACATTTATTTGTATTCCTACGATATCAGCATGTAAGTGTTTACTTTTGTGTCGAAGTCTCTGTGACTCAGAGGTGCTCTTTACTAACGATAAAGAAATCTTCTCTGAAATCTGATCACATATCTGCCAACGTCCAATACAAGGCTTTCCTTGTGCAACATTTGCCAGTGTCACACTGAGATGCTAAACATGGTAGCAGTTTAATGCTAGACTAAAATTAAAAAATAGCAACACTAAAATGCTAAACATTACAACACTAAATTGCTAATTTGATTCTAATTTGAGTTGTAGATGATTTGCTTAGTCTAATTTATCTTGACATCTTTTTTCAATCAAATTCATAATGATATTAAAAGTAAATTAACTTATTACAATATTTCTTTATGATATAATATACTCATAAACATATTTCTTTTTGCCATTTTGGCACTATTTAAATAGATGTTATTGTTCTTATATTTGCAGGATCACAGTTTCTTGGATGTAGAAATCAAATACGGCATACTACAGGTATCATAAACGCAAAATTGTTTAGCTTCCAGAGCTGATTATATTAGTAACTGATGTTGTTTACAATTTGACTTCCGTTTCTAAGAATTTCCAATTGCTCGTCTGGAATCATTGGCCTAATTTTTCTTGTTCTTGTAATAGTGGCTTAGACTTGTACTGAAGAATGACAATAAAAATCATAACAAGATAAATATTTTGTTCTTAAACAAAATGCATTCATTTGAGTTTGATATAGGAACAAGTACCTATGCGATGAAATACAATTAGGGAATATTTATTGTTGTGAATTGATCTGTAGTGATGTGTGCTGTTTGGGACGTCCCTGAGATCATCCCTGGATGAAGAAACGGACGTTAAAACTTTTAATATTATTATTATCATTATTATTATTATTATTATTATTATTATTATTGTTATTATTTTAAAATAATATTCTATATTATTGTTCTTGCGAAAGTTAAACGTTGCTAATCGCAGCAGCGGGTGACATTGCCCTGAATCCACTGCTTTTGGCTCCAGCAGCCCGTCCCCACTTCCTCTGTTATCGATCCACCACGACGGTGACCCCCTGAATAGGCGTTGATGAGGCAGTTGTAAGAACTCGGTTGGGTGAACCGTTTTTAAAAGTCAACAACCCTGAAATTTGTATAGCTGTTCCTAGAGAATTCTGGGATCTAGTTTCCGCTTGATTAGGGCTCTGATTTGTAAAACCCGATGAGCTCTGCCTGAGCCTGCCCTGAGGCAAGCATCTGGTTCAGCCCTAGACCCTGGTGCTGTGGCCCTAGTGGGAGGGACCCCTGGGACGCAGAGGTCATTCTAGCCTCGAGTATCTCCTTTTTCTCTCTGAGGGTCTGCCCAGAAAACTCTTGTGGATCTATCTCATGCTCTTTGGACGCACTCGAGGAGGAGGAGGGAGGTATTGAGAGGCCGGGACGTAGGACGCATCACTTCTCTTTCAGACGGGCTGTGTTCAACCCGTTGACGATCACCCTCGTGCTCACGTGCTGCCCCAGTGCCCGCTTGTCACCAGTCAGCACCTGAGGCTGAGGCTGCGTGGACTGGACCCCAGGTTTGATTCGAGTTTTTGGGGGCACATGTCGGGCACCTGTTTGGATTTGGATTTTATTTTGGGTTGGAACAGATGAAACCACAGATGGGATGAGGCTTAGATTCTGCATAGGTGCTGAAATGGCAGGTCTAAGGTTAATTCTGGGTAGACTGATGGAAGTGTTTTCCATGTTTCTGGTTACGTCAGGACCAACAGCGTCCACATAGTATTCCTGAACCACACCGCGGCCGTCACCTAACATGTCAGTGTTTTCATAGTCGAGGTTCTACTGTTCACCAGTTATGTGTTCATTCAACACTTTCAATTCAGTGTCCTGAAACTCAACGGGCCCGCTTTCCGCAACGCTATAAATCCTTTCAACGATTCCATTAGCGGATTCTGCATGTTCAGACATAGGCCCCAGCGCCCCTCTCCCTGCCTCCCCTGTCGTATTCCGTGATAAACTCTGCAGGGAATGTCGAGGGGAAGCGTGACTGGGATTGCATGAGGCATGCCGCTGATTACAGGGAGATCTGGACAGATGGCTGGGTGAGGAGGGGTAGCCAGCCTGGGTAACCGAGGAGCCAAATCATTCGTTAGGTCTCTGTTCCATTTTCCTCTCGTGAGTCCTGTCGTTCTTAGCCTTCACTGTTTTAACGCGCCTCTGGTCGCAGTGATTTGTAGCGACCCACGTTCGGTTCGTGAAAACTTCATTCATTCTCTCTACCACACTCTCTGACTCTTCAAACCCATCGACAGGTTGACTGCGTAAATTGTTCCGAGGATAGATCAATGTCTGCATCGATACCTGCCTCTTCCTATTCGAAGGGAATTTATTCCTGCCATCCCTGGAGGCACCCATGAGGTTCCTGGCCTTCGAGCATCTAGGGGATACGACGTTGGTGCGCCATGGAGGACAGGGCTGAGAGGCGGCGAAGAAACTCTCCCTGAGTCAGTAGCCCCTGCCCAGGACTCCCTGTTCAAGGCGGCCCAGTGAGAGGGGTTTAACACCTCGGCGAACTGACTGAATAGCCTCTGAGTCACTCTCCAACAAGCCTGAGGAACTCTCTTTGTAGATGGCAGTCACAGCTGGGATGGAAGTGATATCAGAGGGCTTAGAAATTCGGGCGGAGTTTGGGTAAGGGTTATGGACTTCATACTTGAATAGCGCAGATTGAGGAGGAGAAGCGTCTGTAGATAGACTAGTAGACAAAACTCTATTAAATTTATTATTATTATTATTATTATTATTATTATTATTATTATTATTATTATTATTATTACGTCGGTGTGCTCAATAAGACACTATAAAGCTGATTAAATAGGAATTTTTTGCCACGGATCG